>JANIJG010021016.1:0-64613 GCA_024611175.1 Megaceryle torquata
AGAGGAGTAACAGTTTTAAACTAAATGAGGGTAGATTTAGACTAGAGACAAGGAAGAAATTGCTTACACTGAGGATGATGAAACACTGGCCCAGGTTGCCTGGAGAGATGGTTGATGTCCCATCCCTGGAAACACTCCAGATCAGGCTGGATGGGGCTCTGAGCAACCTGCTCCAGTAGAAGATGTCCCTGCTCCCTGCAGAGGGGTTGGACTAGATGGCCTTGAAAGGTCCCTTCCAACCCAAACCATTCTATGATCCTGAAGAAAGCACTCAGGCATTAGAAGATGTATCACCAGTGAGGAGACACTACCCTAAAGGCCTGGCTCATTTTTGCAGACCTGGAATTTGGAAAAGTATTTTGAATGTTGGGTGCAACAGCTCTATTGAGACAATAAACATTCACTTCATGGACTCCCTGATCAATATAGGACCATGTTTTAAGGCAAGCAGTTTGATTGTGGAGCAAGCTTCAAACAGATGGAAAGCAAAATGATGTGAACAAAAGATGAAGGACTGTGCAATGTTTGTTAGCAAGTGTCACTTTTCTGTCATGAATGGGGCTATGGCAGCAAACAGCAACACTTAAGAAAAGCAGAGCTAAGGATGATTTTGTGTTATGTAACCCACCAGCAGAAAAAAAAATGCCCCCAGAAATGTTCTTAAAAAACAAAAAGCCTTTAAAAAATGGGAAGCTTGCTTTCTCTACCTTTAGCTTTTTGTTTGTTTTAGCTTTTAACCTTTAGGATTATGTGAGCTTGTCTTCAAAACCAGGAAAGTTAGATCTTTCCGTTTTAAAATCAAAACTGACAGATATAATCACTAGAATTCAGGATCTTGGTCTTAGGGGGAAAAAAAATAAATACTTTAGTGCGCATAAGAAAATTAAAAGCTTTGGTAGCATCAGTTAATTCAAGGGTCTTTGCCAACACAGCCTGCATTCAAATAATTTACTTAAAACTAATCTCTTTTTGCTCCAGTCAGACTCAAAATTTTCTTTAAAAGTCTAAGTCTACACACACTACTGCAGTAATAAGTTCCTACGGAATAACACCTGGTTTGTTGTGATGTTGAAAAATGTGTCTGTTATTACAGAACAGAGATTTTAATTATATTGATTTGTGTATCATAGTGTTGAAGACTAAAACAGAGCAAGCATTGTATTAGGGCAAGACATTGCACTTCTCATCAGAAGAACTAACATTTCATTAGTATCCTCTAACAAGGACGTCCCGGGGCAAGTAGGCCTTGAAGAAGTCTATTCCATTGTACATTGCTAACTTGTCAGGAGAACTCAAGGCCCATGTATCCTTAGCTGAACTACCTTCAGTATACTACTACAAATCACACCCATAGGTCAAAAAGACCCTTGCCCAGGTGAAGACCCTTCCCCTGAGCATGCATAGTAGTGGAAGTGTGGAGTCAGCAGTATTTTAAGTAAATTACTAACCAATCATTGTAAAGAGGATGAGCATGAAAATTACTAACTTGGTAAGTTTTATGTATAAATACAGCACAGAGGGTCCCAGTTGGTGTGCTTGATTTGTGGAAAACCACAAAGGACCCAGCCTTGTGCAACCCTGAAATAAATAAGCAATGACTCTCCCGAGTGTGTGAGAATTTGATTTCTTTCATGCCAGGCAATGAATCTGCTTTTTTGGACAACAGAAGGACATGGGCTGGAAGCAACCTTAAAGATCATCTAGTTCCAACCCCCCTGCCACAGGCATGGGCACCTTCCACTAAATCAGGTTGCTCAAAGGCCCATCCAGCCTGGCCTTGAACACATCCAGGTATGGGGCAGCTACCACCTCTCTGGGCAACCTGTTCCACTGTCTCACCACCCTCACAGTGAAGAATTTCTTCCTAATACCTAATCTAGATCTACCCTTCTTCAGCTTGAAACCCTTACCCTTCGTCTTACCCCTACACTCCCTGATAGAAAGTCCCTCTCCATCTGTCCTGTACACCCCTTTTACATACTGAAAGGCCACAAGAAATTCTCCCTGGAGCCCTCTTTTCTTCAGGCAGAACAACCCTAACTCTCTCCACCACTCTGGTTGCATCAAGGATTATGAACACCAGATGGTTTAGAGACTTCCTTTCTCTGTAATTCACCTTATCAAATAACACTGCTTGTTATGTTTTTTAGGAAAAAAAAAGCACTTCCCATCACCAACAGCATAATCAGAAAACAAAAATCAGTGGTAGAACTAATTTATGGTGCAGGGTGGCCAGTCATGACTGATGAGCAAGTAAACCTCCCAGCCCTTTGGTATGAAGCACTAACCTTTGGGAACAGACTGTGCGAACAGATGGGGGTAACACCCCCTTCAGTCACTGCTGCCTAAACCCAACAGAGTTTGTGAAACTCCATTTTCAGTTTAGTGGCTGAGCCTTGTCACTGTGATTACACCTGCAGTAGTAAATTAAACAAGTCTGGGACCAGTGTCTGCCCCTGAGGCCAACTGACACAGAATATCCACCTGGAGACACCACCTGGCGCACTGTGTCCAGCTCCAGAGCCCTCAGCACAGGAGAGACAGGGACCTGTTGGAGTGGGGCCAGAGGAGGCCACAGCAATGCTGGGAGGGCTCGAACCCCTCTGCTGTGAGCCCAGGCTGAGAGAGTTAGGCTTGTTCAGCCTGGACAAGAGAAGGCTCCAGGGAGACCTTATTGCAACCTTTCAGTACTTCAAGGGGCCTATCAGAAAGATGGAAAGTCTTTTTAGCAGGGCCTGTTGTGACAGGACAAGGGGTGATGGTTTAAACTAAAAGAGGGGAGATTCAGAATAGATAGAAGAAAGAAATCTCTTTACACTCAGGGTGGTAAGACACTGCCCCAGGCTGCCCAGAGAGGTGGTCACTGCCCCATCCCTGGAAACATTCCAGGTGAGATTGGGTGGGGCTCTGAGCAACCTGCTCTAGTTGCAGATGTCCCTGGTCAATGCAGGGGGATTGGACTAGATGACCCTGAAGGGTCCCTTCCAATTCTATGACCCAACACCCATTCCATTACAGCCTCACAACAGCAGTGAAAGCACACAGTCTGCCTATTGGGAATGGCAGGATGTATCCCCTAAACATAACCTGGAGTATTTTGGGAAACTGCTCATTGGCCCAGGGTAAAACCATGGAAGATCAATGAGAATCATCAGAAACAACCACGGCCCAGTGCTCAGGAACATCCTGATGCTGTTTAGTTTGGTAGTACGGGCAGAGCTTTAAAGAGCCTGGACATTTTTCACACTTTGATCAGGTCCTTACAGCAATAGCCCACACATGCTGCAGCATTTCTTTCCTTAATACCAAGCACTGTCGGACATACTGTCTTAAAGCTCACACTTACATGTACTGAGAAATCCCCCTCATGTCATCATCATCCCTGGCTCTTTCCTGTTGCCCATGCACCAGGAGGTTACTGCCTGCATAGCAGTGGAGGTTCATCATAGCTTCTGTGGGCCCAAAGTCTGGCACTGTAATTCAGCTGCCCTGAAAAGCAGAGAGAAAGAGGTAATCATTGAATCACAGAATGCTTTAGGTTGGAAGGGACCTTTAAAGATCAAAGAATCAGAGGGATTAGAAGGGCCCTCTGAAAACCATGTAGCCCAATCCCCCTGCAATAAACAGGGACATCTTTAATTAGACCAGATTGCGCAGAGCCCCCTCCAACCTGACTTTGAATGTTTCCAGGTATCTCTGATCCTCATGGGTCCCTTCCAGCTCAGGATATTGTGAGGTCCACTTTCAGAAGCAGCATCTGCTTCTTACAAGGAGCATGCAGAGCCTGGGGATCCAGGATTTTAGCTTTCATTCTCACTTGTCACTGTTCTATAAGTCACCTCACCTCTCCTTACCTGTGCTCACCTTCGCTCTCGCTAACACCATGTGACATGAACTGGTCCTTCACAAGAACCAAACCTCTGGTCCATGGATCTCAAAGCACTTCACCAAGGACAGCATCAACATTAGGGTTTTGGTTTGGTTTGTGGTTTGGTTTTTTGGGGTTTTTTTTTTCCATTTCTTTTAACCAGGGAAGAAACTTGCTAAGACTTTCCATAGCAGAACCACAGTGATAGTGCAATCTGTTCACCAGGGCATTTTTAATATACCAGAATCCTGGCAGACTTACATCTACAGTCCATGTCCTAAACCTCCACAGCTGCTTGCTAAGAAAAGCTGTGCTAAAGCTGTGCTTGAGCTTGCCAAGGCCTGTGCTCAACAAGTTTTTTCTATTTGGAGACACTATGACTACTTTTAGGGTTTGTATCTAATTGATTTGGAAGTTTTAAATAGTGGAAAGATACTGATTTGGGGGAAAACAAACTAAACAACAACACAGAAAACAGATGCACATGAGTTCAAAGAATTATAGGCTCATGGAATAGCTTGGGTGGGAGTGACCTTTCAAGGTCACCTAGTCCAATCTCCCTGCAGGGAGCAGGGACATCTGCAACTAGAGCAGGTTGCTCAGAGCCCTGGCCAACCTGACCTTGAATGTTTCCAGGGACAGGGCATCGACCACCTTGCTGGGAAACCTGGGCCAGGGTCTCACCACCCTTAGTGTAAAAAATTTATTCTTTCCCTGATATGCAGTTAGCTAAACTACAGCTTCAGCTCCTCTCCTCTGCAACTGTTCTTTAACATTGAAGCAGCTGGAAGCATTTGCCAGCATCTTCCAGCACAATAATGCCCAATTTCATCCATACAAAACCCATCCTAGAATTCTTGGCATGTTGGTACCCTTCAAATGACTCAGCCTCCGTTAGGAAAAGGAAGCAGATCAGGGAATTTTAGGAAGGGTGGGCACTGCAACCATACAGAGAGCTAAGAACTGCATAACTGCTACAGAAAGAGCAGGAAATGTGAAAGCTTGGGCAGAGAAGGAGAGTAGCAAGAGATGCAAATAGAAAAGACAAGCAGTGATATGCATGGAATGGAAAGTGAGATAAAAGGATGTGGAGGGACTCTGAAATGAGGAGAAAAGACAGTGGGGAGTACCTGAGAAAAGGGAAACTATGTATGTCCCGGTATAGAGCAGGCCAGGAGCATGAGGGAATGTGGTACATGGAGGAGAGAAGAAAGCAGACACAAGGACAACCTGGCATGAGACGTGGGGCCAGCAGTGCCACAGGAAGAAGAAACTGATAAGCCCAACTCATTCAGTTTCAAGAAAATATAGGTTGTAAAACGAATTTTAAAAGAAATTTCATGCTTGAACATTCGTTTTTAGAAATTATAGAATTAAGGGCTTGCACTTGTATGTAGAAGATCTATATTGTCAGCTACCAGTAACAAAACACAAAATAAAGCTGCTACGGGAGCACATCAAAAGCAATTGTCTGGAATGACACTACCCTCTGGTGGTCAAAAAATATGTACACCATGAAGGTAAGATACTCAGAACTGGTCGTACAGATCACTATAGCTTGTTTTGACCCCTTATTAATGGCATTGGCACCAACTATACTTTAAAAAAACCCAACAACCAACCAATCAATTCCAACCCACACTTCAGTAACCCACCTTGAAACCATGCTGTTAAAGGGCACATCTCATTAGTCTGTGGTTTAAAGTGACACATGCACAACTGGTCTGAGGCTCAGAAACAGGCAATAATTTTTATGTTCTCTGGCAGCCTGCAAGAATAGGAGCAACACAGATGGCCGTGCTTAGCTATGTAAGGGAAGTAACACAATACTAGATTCTCAAATTATTCCCAAATAAAATGTAAAGCTATTACACGCTATTTTCTACTTATCTCTTTGGAAAATCAAGTCTTTAGAACTGATGTTCACTTTGCAGCAGCCTAGACCCACAGACCCCAATCTCTAGATATCAGGTTAATAGAAGCATTTAATGAAAAGCTACAATACTGCTTGTAAGAAAGAAAAATGGGAGATTTTTTTTTTCCAAGTCAGTGAGGATCACATCCGTAACTGTGTACATTGTCACCAATTAATTCAAAATGGAATGCATAAAACTCTGATCTGAACTCTGAAAAAGCAAGACAAAACAGAGGATGCTATATATATACATATTAAAGTCAGTTTTCTTATTCTGATCCTTACTTATAACAGGATATTCCTTAATTTAATCCAAAATCTTAAATACATCAAGAATATAACTGGTTTTGGTTTGGTTGTTGTTTTGTTTTTTCCATATTATAGAACATCATTGCTGAGAAAAGCAATTGCTTCAGTTCAGGGTTTTCATGAAGGTTCTTTGGGACTACTGTAATGACTTAGCATCAATGCATCTCCTGCCTTACCTCACTCATTTTTGACATTGTACAAAGAATAAAAGGCAAGTATTAACCACTCTGTCATTCTCTCCTTTCCCTTCTTCTATTATCACTGTTAAACTGCTGGGGTTTTTCCCACCCTCTTAAGAACATCCCTATTTCTCACAGCCAGATGATCCTCTGGGAAGCTGAGACTCCCAAATATTCTTTTTTATCCCCAAACTTTTTAAAACTGGAAGTCTCAATGGTCCTACATTTCTGTAAAGAGTTTGTCATGTCACTCCCTCCTAGAGAAATGTTTCCAAGTTCTGCAACTTTGGTCTTTATAGCAGGCTTCAACTAAAATAAGAGTTTGCTTTTTTTGCCTGGAAGCAGTATATTTGTGTGTTGTCTCCTTGCAAGGAATACACCATACAGACCTTGATCAGGCAAAATTCATTCCTGCGATGTCTGATAAACTGTCATCTTTGATGCCACCTCGTGGCAAAAATACTGGATCCTAGAAATTCTCAGCATTTGTCCCTCCTTGCACCAGGTGCATTTCAGTGCAGCACAGTGGTAACTGCTGACTGTAGCATTTCAGCTTTACACTTCAGAAACCCGGGATTCATGTGGCACCAGGCAGCGACCCAAAGGACAGGAAGCACAAGAAAGCACCCCAAACCATATTTATTCTTTCCACAGGGTGGAGAACTAAAGCAGTACATCAAAGGACACATAACACAACCATTGTGTGCTCAGAGCCCGCGCAATTATTGCTCCCAACCCCTTGCCGAACACTCGCAGCAAGAGGTACATTTTCTAGACATTCAATAGCAAAATAGTGCTGCAGGTAGAGGCTGAAGGAAAATTCAGCCCCAGCCTAATAGGACAGGAGTGTTTACACCTCTTACCTCCCACTGGACACACCCTTCTCAGTTACTAGGCACAAAAAGCTATCCTAAAGGAGGCATGCCTCTTTTTCAGGGCTGTCCCAAGACCATTTGGGGTCTGCTTTGAAAGCCAACGTAACCACATTCTCCAGCATGAGGACGATGCCTATTTTTAGCATTGCTTCCACTGAAGAAGTCCAAGAATCAGTGCCTGCCTCCTCCTGACACTCTCTCATATGCCTTCCCCCCAGCAAATGAGTGGGAAGAAGAGACTGAGTTCACCCACACACCTGTGTCCTGCATAGTGAAGTTCCCAAGAATAAGGGAAACCACTCTAAAAGCCTTATAGAATCATAGAATGATTTGGAAGGGACCTTTAAAAGTCATCTAGTCCAACTCCCCTGCACTGAGCAGGGACACCTGCAGCAAGTATCTGATACATGCTAGCAGCAAGACAAGGTGCTAAGACTGCTGGACTCCAAGCCTCTAACCCCACCCAGCAAAACATAAATGCATATTTAAATATATTTTTAGTGCTATATGAAACAATACTGTCATTGAATCATAGAATGCTTTAGGTTGGAAGGGACAATTAAAGGTCACCTAGTTGCAACCCCCCTGCACTGAGCAAGGACATCTGAGCAAGTTGCTCAGAGCCCTGGCCAACCTCATCTGGAATGTTCAAGGGATGGGGCATCGACTACCTCTCTGTGCAACATGGGTCAGGGTCTCACCACCCTTAGAGGAAAAAAATACTGCTTCTGTCTAACCTGAATCTCATCTCTTTTAGTTCAAAACCATCAACCCCTTGTCCTGTTTCCAGAGGCCCTGCTAAAAAGTCTGCCCATCTTCCTTATGGGCCCCCTTTATGTATTAAAAGGCAACAATAAGGTCTGCCCCGAGTCTTCTCAGGACTGAACAAGCCCAACTCTCTCAGCCTGGCCTCACAGCAGAGGGGTCCAGCCCTCCCAGCATTGCTGTGGCCTCCTCTGGCCCCACTCCAACAGGTCCCTGTCTCTCCTGAGCTGAGGACCTAGAGCTGAGGAGCCGACCTGAGGCCAGCCCTCCCTCGACTTTGCCGCCCGGCCGTTTTTATGTCGGGCAGAGTCCTCCCCTCCCTTCAGCGCCGAAGCGCGGGAAGTCCGCTGGGCGCGCGCACAGCCTTCCGCCAGCTCCCTCGCTCCTTTCGCCCCTCACCGGGGCGCCGCGCGCATGCGCGGTCCCGCAACCCTCTCGCGCGCTGCCGGCGGCCGCGGCTACCCCGGGTCGCGCAGCGCTTAGCTAAGGTAGAGGAGGTCGGCGGGGACGCTGCCGTCGCCTCGCCTCAGCACGCCCCGGATCGCAGCGTATTCTTTAAACTGCTGTCCCTTGGCTGCGGAGAAGCCGCGCTCCTGACCCGTGCGAGAAATTGGCTCCTCTCCTACTCCCCAGGTCGGCGGGAGCGGGGGCCGGGGGAGCCCTCCCTCCCCACTGCGGGAGGGCTGAGGGAAGCTCCGGCCGCCCCACCGCAGAGGGGCTGAGGGAAAGCAGAGCCTCCTTTTTCCCCTCCCTTCCTCCCCCGCCTCTTTTTCCACCGCAGGTCTCTACCTGCCTTCTCCTAACCCGTTCCCCGGGGGGGAGAGGAGGGGAGAGGGACCCCCCCTGCCCCTCGCCTTCTCAGGCTGGGCTGCCCTGCCCTTTGCTCCCGGTAGGCGGAGGTGAGTCAACCGTCTCGCTGGCTGCAAGCAGGTGGGGACAGGAGCTGGCTCCTACCTCGAAGGGAAAGGGTGGTCATTTTCCCTCCCTTTCCCGCTTGCTTTCTCCCCGTAGGCGGTGGGGCTGGACCAGGGTGGATTCCTTTTTCCAGTCCTTCGGCCTATGAAGCTCTCGCCATGGCTGTCGGTGGGGTCGGGACCTCGCTGTTGCTGATGGCCGGCATCATGGTCACGGTGGGGCTGTGCAGGAGATTAACCCGTCGTCGGCTGCGCCTCCACCCGCGCCTCTGCACCTTCCTCTTGGAGATGTTTAGCACCTTCCAGATTTGCGCCTGCACTAATGAGCTCTGTCTGCTGGGCAACGTGGAGCCGAAGCCGCACACCGCCCTCACTCTCACCTACGGTTTCACCGTCCTGCACGGCTTGACCCTGCCTGGCAGCACATGCAATCCCTGCGGCACCTTGCAGCCGATGTGGGGCGGTGGGACATCGGTCAAGACGGGTGGACTCAAGATCGCCGCTCAGTTCGTGGCTGCGGTGCTTGCCAGAGTGTTTATGCACTTTATCTGGAGCCTGGAGATGGCCGAGACACATTCTGGAGCACTGTCACAGCACTGCAACAACCCCATGCAGACTACAGAGATGCAGGCGTTCTGCATAGAACTGCTTTTTTCTGTCGTTTTCCAGCTGACCGTCCTGCGAGTGGAAAGTATTAATCCCAAATACAAAGTCCATTTGATTGCTTTTCTCATCACCATACTCGTGTATGCAGGTTAGTCTTTTTTTCCTCTTTTTTTTTTTTCCTTCTCCCCTCCGTACCTGCAATAGAAATGTAGTGAAATGGATTTTTATTTTTTAAAAGTGTCAAGATGCAAAACTATTTTCCTCCAGTTAAAAAAAAAAAAAAAAAAAAAGCTTCAAGGAAAGTCTTTGGGCCTGTATATGCAGAGTTCATTTGGAGTTTATGTGAAGTTTGCCCGATTAGATTCCAGGCGGGTGTGGGGTTAAGAGTGAAATCAGTTGCAAATTTCTAATGATACCAAATCAACGCGTAAAAGGTGCTAAGAGTTCCACAGAACACTGTTAAAATATCTCCGTGAAGGATTGTTTCATAATCCAACTTTATATAGCGTGGGAGATTTCAGACAGTGTGTTCTGATTTCTAAGTTGCATTGCAAGAGTATCAGGAAAAAAACTGCTGATTGTGCAACAGCAGGGTACAGACCAGTGATATGGAAGTTCTGCATTTAAATAATGCATAATTCATGTCAGTGCAGTTTATTTAACTATGTTAAATCCTTAAATCAGAAGCAGGAATGGGTATTTTGTAGAATACATGCAGAAAAGGTAATACGTCATGAAACCAAATATTAAAAAAAGACAAAAATGTAGGTGCTTGTTGTATTGTGGCATTTACAAGTCTCCTGTCTCTGTGATGCCCTGTGTGCCTGTGTCCTTGCCTATTCTTCTGTGTCTTGCTCTTACTTCCTAGAGCTGGGACACTGTTACCTGTGCAGCCTCTCTGGACCAGCAGGGAGGAGGAGGAGGTGAGGGGAGCCAGTCTGATCTTTCTTGTGACTGCTGATGCTCCCTGTTGTCCCCAGTGAAGTGCCAGAGTTAGGTCTGCCCTGAAGGGAGTGGGTTGAACTGGGAGGAAGATTCTGTAGTTTCTAGTACAGGGGCATGAAAGAGTGATGGAAGGACAGAGCTCTTTGTTTCTACAGCCCCTACCACAGAGAAAGGTCTCTAGGAAATGATCAAATCCGTTTATGAAGGAGGGAGATCACTCTCTTCTCTGCACATCTGGGATGTCATTGATGTCTTGTTCAACAGGTTTAACTGCCTTATGCTATCTGACATAATAGCATATAGTAGAATAAAGCACAGACGAAATTTCAGATGTGGTGATGAAAAAACCTTTACTCATCATGTTTAGCTGAAATTAGCTAATACCTGAAAGATTAAAATAAGTCCATGGAGAATTCTGAAAATTAACTTTGCAATTTGAGCTACTTTCTAAAATTAATTTTTGAAGGTCAATGCATTTTAGCACATTAAATATATTTTTTACTTGCTCCGTAAAAATGTAGCCAAAGCTTATCCTTCCTCTTCTACAAGCATAAAAGGATGGATTCTCGATTAATATTCCTTTCCTGCTTAGCAGATAGTCATATAAAATCATGTCACATTGCTTTTCTCCACTTGTTCACACAAAGGATTCAGGTCCACTGGCCAGGCTGGCCTCGAGTTTACCAGGAGAAGGCCGTGTACTGAGTCCCCTTACTTGTAATAACTTTGGGCTTGTTACAACTACATAGTGCAATCGATATGTGTGTCCGTCTAGGAAACATCAGACCTGCTGTACCCAGGCCTCCCTCTCATGCAGAGTTTGTCTGTATCTTGTGCAGAATGCCCTGTGCTACCTGGATATTTTTCTGTCCATTTCTTTTAATCTAGAAACAGGTTTACTGTAAAACTATATATATTCCTTCCAGCCAGCAGATCCTGAGTATAATTTTGACCCCTGCTTAGTGGAAAATCTAATTCTTTTGTGTTCCCTCTGTTCCAAGCTTCATAAACTTTTCACTTTTTGCTAAAGTCATGTTCAAAAACAAATGTGAAAAATTATGTCTTCCCCCTGCCATAGGCATGAGCCCTGTGCACTAAGATGTGGATTGAAACCTCTTGAATTAGAGAAGGGTGTAAACCCCAAGATTCCTATCACTGAGCTATTATAAAACAAGTGTAGGAGCAGGCTGCTGCTATTAATTAGTTTGATGAAGT
This sequence comes from Megaceryle torquata, assembly GCA_024611175.1. Classification (NCBI taxonomy): domain Eukaryota; kingdom Metazoa; phylum Chordata; class Aves; order Coraciiformes; family Cerylidae; genus Megaceryle; species Megaceryle torquata. The sequence goes on from JANIJG010021016.1 coordinate 11,592, forward strand.
CACAGGCTTGCGCTGCAACAGATCTTCAGTGGAAGGTTAGGACACAGGTTCTCAAACCTTTCTTCCTACCCGTTTCCCTCTGCCCTCATCTACACACAAATGTTCCCCAGGATATCCTCCATTCTCCTGCCCCCTTCATTTTGAATCAAGGCTGCAGACCAGGGGACCCCCTTCCCATGGCCATCAGCACAGCCTCCTGACGGCATGACAAGTAGCTGAAGCAATCATGAAGGGCCTGGTAGGCAGCCACAACATGAGTCTGGTGCACATATACAACCCACAGTATATCCTGTGGGTCTTGGAGTGTAGCCCTAGTTATGTGGCCAGCAGGTCAAGGTTCTGCCCCTGTACAACACTCTTGTGAGACCCCCCTGGAGCCCTCAGTACAAGAAAGACATGGACCTGTTGGAGGAGGGCCAGAGGAGGCCACAGCAGTGATGGGAGGGCTGGAACCCCTCTGCTGTGAGGCCAGGCTGAGAGAGTTGGGGTTGTTCAGTCTGGAGAAGAGAAGGCTCCAGGGAGACCTTGTGGCCTTTCAGTACTGAAAGGGGCCTATCAGAAAGATGGGGACAATCTTTTTAGCAGTCCCTGTTGTGACAAGACAAGGGATGATGGTTTTAAGCTAAAAGAGTGTAGGTTCAGACTAGATAGAAGGAAGAAATCTTTTTTTTTCACTGAGGGTGTTGAGACCCTGGCCCAGGTTGCCCAGAGAGGTGGTCAATGCCCCATTCCTGGGAACGTTCCAGGGGAGGTTGGCTGGGGCTCTGAGCAACCTGCTCTAGTAGAAGATGTCCCTGCTTAGTGCAGAGGGTTGGACTAGGCGACCTTGAAAGGTCCCTTCCAACCAAAACCCTTCTATGAGTCTATATTTGAGAAATGGTGCTTTGTACACACAGTAGGAAGAGTGACTTCCAAATTGGGTGTTATGGGTGGTGGCCTCCAGCAGGCCAAGTTCTCACTGTCTACAGGATTTGAAGACAAGCAGATGCTTAACTTAGTTCAGCTGGATCATTCTCAGGAAATCTTCTGCAGCTCTTCAATAACTGTTTATAAGCAACTTGAGTGCAAGAGGAATAATTACTGTTGAAAAAGGGAGTGTAAGAAGGAATATCTCATATTCCAGTTTGGTTTGGGTAAAATTCTGGCGGATAGTCGTATCCCTATGGCCTATACCCATCTAAATGTATTGATACACATACACACAAAAGCATTGTTGTATTTATACAGCTGTCTTAGTGAAGTTAGAAAAATTAAATGTTGATAGGTCACTGTTGCGTGTACCCCACAAAAGGTACTTAGGTATACCATGCAACTTAGTTGAACAAATACCATCGGATTTTACGTTATTTTCAAAATTACAAGCTGTTTCTTTAGTTTTTCTTCTACTTCTCCATAGTTAAAAATGTTTGGTGTGTGTTTGTTGGTTTGGTTTTTTACATGTAGTGTTAAACCGACTAAATTTGTATAGTAGTAGATACGGTACACTAAAGCTCCAATACTGCATTTCACTCTGGTTCTTCTAATAGAAGGAAAAAGACAACATTATGTCTTTGCATATTAAGGAAATGATGCAGAAGCTGAGGATGCAGACCATATATACAAGTTGGTAAAAAATATTTTTGGATATTTCCTTTGGGAAAATACAAATAAAGTAGGGGAAGTTAAAAAAAAAATACACCTTTTGAGGGCTTTTCATTTACAGGCAATAGTACAATGAAGTCAGAACTGTATGGAGTTGGTTCGATCTTTCTGAGCCTAATACATCAAGATAAAAATGACATACATTTTTTTAATTCCAAATTGCTTCCTAATTTTGCTTTTGCCCTTATTTATTTCAAAAATTACTATTGCTTTCTCACACATTGCGTGGAGCACACATTGCTTCACCTTTTAAAGTTTTTATGTGTACATCAAAGATCTTACACTTCTTTTGCCATAGAATCATTTATCTGCTTATACAGATTATCTTCTGGTATACAGACTGAGATGTCTAATAAATTTTTTTAAGTAAGATTATACTAGTGGCCCTGGCCTGTGGTTGATATTCCAGTAGTTAGTAGTTACAAATACTGAAGACAGCAGTTAATACTCTGCTAATGTTTAATGTTCAGAAACAGCAACTACATCCTGAGAGGGAAATTCTGCTCTTAAATGTATGCTTGTGGATATAAAAGCAGAAGCAGTGAATTCATAAACAGATTCCAGCAAAGTAAATTATTGTAGATGGCCTTCTTGGCAGCAGTGGAAGTTGTTAATGTGTCAATGTGCAGAATAACAGACTGCACCATAAATCTGAGATGCTGTTGAGAACAAGTGTAAAACCAGAGCAAACTGTGTAGTTCAACAGAGATGAAAACCTTCCTGAACTGTAATAATGGTAAAAGAAATAATACAGGAAGAGAAATACAGAAGAAAATAATGACAAGGGCCTTACTAAATCTTTGGGTCAATGATTTGTATGTTCCTACCAGCCAAGGGTTACAGCAGTGTGGTATGTGTACAAAGGGTAAGTCCAAAGCTAATGCTGGCTTATTAGAGAAAAGCTTTAAGAAACTAAATAGCCACAATTATATAACATCTTGTGACAGTAGATTAATAGATAAACCAGCTATCTGGCAGTTAGTAACTAATAGGTAATTTCACCGAGTAATGTTTTTTCTGCAGGATTGCAGTGAGACAAACAACATATGTCAGAATTAAAACCACTTACCTCCAGGTTCATCTGCAGTGCAATTACAGTTTAGTCCCCACGATGTAATGTGTTTGGATTGTATTTAGAGAACGTTCAGGCAACTGCATGTACATCTGAGGTCAGAGGCAAAGGAAGGTGCTTGGCTTCTTCAAGCTTCTCTTTTTGAAGAGAGAGGAGTGGAGTTTGCTATTATTTTATCCAAATAATGTCTAGAATGATTGTGAAGGATTTTCCCCAAGTTATTACCATCTGATAATCTTAGTGTTCTATAAATTAATATTTGTATTCTAATAAGAAACTACAGAGGTCAGCTTAGCAGCAACGGCGCTTCACAGTTTCTTACATTATCTTGCACGTGTGTTACGTGTAACATGGGGGCATAATGAAAGCTTACTATTCATTCACTAATATTTGTGTGGCTTCTGTCTCTTCTAAAAGTGTTATGCAGACTATTAGCAAAGCAGGTCCTAGTTTTATCCATAGAAACATTCAACATTAGCCAAAGCCACCTCTGCAAGGACTATTTGCTAGAAAGAGGTAAAGGAAGTTATAGCCTACACTTATTTTAAGAATTTTAGAAAACAGCAAAACTGTCAAACATATCACCAGGTAAATAACTTCAGAAGAATTTATCTGTTCAAATTATTTTTGCTAATTGGTTTTATTGTAGGGTGTACGTTTCTTGTAGTATTGTGCATGCATATTTCAATATTAAAATGGTTTGGTTTCATATTGTTTACACTTTATTGCAGGTGGAAATCTCACAGGAGCCATATTTAACCCAGCATTGGCTTTTTCATTACACGCAAGTTGTTTCTATGACAGATTTTTGAGTTACTCGCTAGTATACTGGATAGCACCATCCTTAGGTAAGTTGTTAATACTTTAAGTATTTGAGAAAGTGTTATTTAGTACATGGAAACCTGACTGTATTTGATAGCCTGCTCATTTTCTGGTTTAAATAACATCCAGAAAAATAGCCAATGTTAATTTAAAGGGTAGAAGTCATTCAGAATCATGGATTTGTGTTGCAGATGTAAGCTACATATTATAATCTTGTTTAATGCTCTGCGTAGAGCACCTGTAACTGTGAATCAGACATCAGCTGGACTTTTGCACTCTGTTTTGTGAGTCAGGCATTAACTGGAGTTTTAAACACCATCTTTATTCACAAAATAATACCTATTGTTTTGGTCAGGAAACAACCATATTAGGTTATATAATTGTGTCATTGAGATGTCATGTTCAAAGTCTAGGTACTTTTGGGATGCTTTGAGCAAGATAATGTACCTACCAAAAATCCACACCATCACAACTCTAAATGGGAAAATGTTCAGGTTAGGGTTAACTAGTGAGTTGTAAACCAACAGCTGTTTACTCTAGATCGTGATCCTTTTTAAAGCTGCCTATTGTTTTGGGACTCAGTATTAAAATCCAGCCTGTTAGAGGTATGCTGCAAATTCTTAACGCTGACCAAAGGCCCACTTGTAGATTCGAGCAGGGTATTAAAAAGAAGGGCTACCTGAAAGTAAATATTAGCCTAAGTTAAAAAACAGAACTTATTGGTTAGTACGCCTGTCTTGCTCTGTGACAGTACACAAGAACATGGAGATGATTAATTAAAAAAACCTCAAACCCCACAGGTATTAAGACAAATGCTTAAAATATGCTTTCTCAGTTATTGATATTAGAATATCAAGTCTTTTTTTTATCTCTGTAGTGTCTAAACTTTGCACTTTCCATTCTACATTTTTGCACCAATCACTGAACAAATCTGTTCTTGGTTTAAGAATATGGAATATTAGTACCTGGAATATTTCTAACATGTTTTTAATTTGGAAGCTGTTGATTTCAGCTTCTAGCTGCGTGCAGAGTAAAGTACTCTGTGTAATACTTCATGCTGTTGTTTGTTTACAGTTAGTCCCTATAAATCTTGACTTTTCTGCTTAGAGTGTGTGTAAAGCAGCAGCCTGTTAATCCTGAGATCTTTCACGATTGTTAATCCTATTAGAAGGTACAATAGTGATGAAGGTACAACAGCATGTGAAATTTACACAGGAAACATCTCAAAGGGCTTCAGTTGTAACAGATAACTTCTCGATCATGTCTGTACATGTTCTACTTGCACGGACTATCATCAGTGAGTCAAAAATGGAGACAGAATTTTTAGTTTAACTAAAATTAATACAATTTTGTTAAATTAGATATACACACAGGATGACTGAACAGTAGAATAAGCTGGATAAAAGCCCATATACTGTTCCAGTTAGCAGATGATGAAATGTCTTTGGCAAAGCTGATGAGCATTATCATGCTGATGGATCTTATGAAATATCGTTAATACTTCTCAGAATTCAAGTTTAGCTTTCTGGTACATTAACTGATTTCAACCTGATGCAACCATTTTGAGATTTTCCAGGTTGGAAGTACTTGGGATTTAACATTTTGGCAAATGATCTAAAGAAACAGGAGGCATTCTGAAACACACTGTTCTGCTTATTTAGCAAGATGCACCCCGCAGAACTGCTTTGCAGAAAGCCCTCAGGTGATTTTGGCTCGATTGAAAATCAGCAGATGTTAACACAAAGAGAACCATGACTTCGGGAATTTAGAGTGCAGCTGGGGGGTAATGTTACATTTCTGTGAAAATTCATTAAAAAATGGTTTCCTGTTAGTGAACATATAGAAAATACATACAGAATGTATTGAATGCTGTCTCTTAATTTACAAGGGAGATTGGATCTTCAAACCAAGCAGTTGTAAAGATCCAAATACTCAGGACAATTCAATTTTTGTTCAGCCTGACTAGCCTAGGCAAACATTTTGTTAGAGATCTGAGGTCCGTAGATCACCTGAAGGGCTGAGCAGTGTATTGGTTATATAAATACCTTGTTACAAAACAAGGGAGCTCCGTGGATACACGTAGACCTTATCTTTTATAAGGTAAGAGTTGTAGACAAATGTAAGGTATCTGAGGTGTAAGTATAGAGGACAAAGTTATATTTGGAACCTGAACTGATGAATACAGGAGCACAGATCTACAAATCTAATATGAAACAAAATTTTCTGTCATTTTTTTAAAAAATCATAGGAACAGAATTTTTTTCTTCCAAAATTGGACCAAAATTAGGAAAATGACCAGTTATGATAATAATAAAATTCTTGTGAAAAGAACTTCTAAATAGAATCATAAAAGGAGATAATAAGAGAAGGGATATTTTAAATTTAATTGTAAAAATTACTTTCAGAATTCATGTCTCAGGAGAAATACTGCTTCAGACTTCCTAGAAACTATCAGAGTCATAGTGATATGTTCATTTGATGTCTCACTTTTCCCAGCAACAGCATCTTGGATGGTTAAATTGCTTTGTTCTTAATTTGGGGAATTATTTTAGGGATCTATTAATAGATTTTTGTGTGTGTGATTTGCTGTAATAATTACTATATACAGAAGCATGGACTAGTGTGCCATGAAACTTCAGATTGCCTGTGCAAAGTGCAACATAATACAATCCAAGAATTGTTTGGGTTGGAAGGAACTTTTCAAGGTTGTCTAGTCCAACCCCTCTTGCAGTGAGACATCTGCAACTAGAGCAGGTTGCTCAAAGCCCCAGCCAACCTCCCCTGGAATGTTTCCAGGGATGGGACATTGACCATCTCTCTGAGCAACTTGGGCCAGAGTATCACCACTCTCCTTGTAAAAAGATTTCTTCTTTCTCTCTAGTCTAAATCTCCCCTCTTTCAGTTTAAACTCATCACCCCTTGTCCCAGCCCTGCTAAAAAGTCTTGTCCCCATCTTTCTTATGGTCCCCCTTCAAGGCTGCAGTAAAATCTTCCCCGAAGCCTTCTCTTCTCCAGGCTGAACAACCCCAGCTCTCTCAGCCTGGCCTCACAGCAGAGGGGTTCCAGCCCTCCCAGCATTGCTGGGGCCTCCTCTGGCCCTGCTCCAACAGGTCTCATTTATGGGCATGGCAAACACCCATGATGATAAGGAGACTGAAACCATTCACAGGTATCCTGATCTAGCCATAAACAAGCTCTTTGCTATCAATTTTAAAACAATTTTTTTTGTAAGGACATTTAGAACAAGAGGAAGATTGATTATCAGCTTCACAAGAAGAGGAAGAAGAAGTGGAAGTACTTTAGGATAAATGAATCTACTGGTGCTTTACTGTCTTCTGTGAATATAATTTTGGACCTGTAGTTAAGAACTCAATTTTCAAAATGGCTTCACTGACCTTTTGGTAAAGGTGATTCTCCAGTAGCATTAAACCAGTTAATTCCTGTCTTAAATTTAGATGCCAGCGTTTGTGGCCTAGCATGGGCAGGCCCTAAATTCTGTGAACACAGCAGCCATAAGTAGCAGTGGAACAAAGATAGTTTCTGTTTTACTGCCAAGTAATTTGTGCTAGTTGCCCAGGCAGGATTATACCATTAGTAATGATGGGGACTGAGCCAGTGCTTCTCTTTCGGTACCAGGGGGATGGTGGCTATGAATGGAGGACTTGGTGACACGATATGGGATGCAAGGGCAATAAAATGGGATGTTCCTGTTTGGACAGGTGTCAACTTAGCATCCTTCTAGGTTTCTGGCACTATAAAAGCAGAATCAATGCTCACTTCTTTGGATCAGTTTTACCAGAAAGACAAATACTGTTCCTTAGAAGGAAATGTTTTTTCACCATCGAGATAGAAAATCAGTCACTTAGCAAGGGGAGATAAACAAAGGAGAAGGGTACAGGTGAAACTTTGATCAAACAAGCAGGAAACTTAGCAAAGAAGCAAGAATCACAAGTCCCCATGCAGTGAAATGATCAGCATCTCAGGAACTTGGTAGCAAAGGAGAGTTTCAACAGACAACTCACAGAAGTCTCCTACTCCAGACCCTGGTGGTCCTAGGGGTTTTCAACTATGCAGACATCACCTGACAGCAAAACTCTCATCCAGTGAGTGAATATAGTCCAAGAAGTTCCTAGAAAACTGTCATTAATCAAGTCTAAATATTAAAGGGACAGTGACTCATAATCCTGTACTTGACCTGCTCACAAACAGGGAAGAATTGGTGGTGAATGGGGTCACTTGAGTTGTAGTCCTCACAAGAGTTCAGGGTCCAGAGGAAGACTGGGAAGGTAAATAGCAGAGCTGTTCAGACTTTGGACTTCAGAACAACCCAATTGTGCTTATTTAGGGAATTGCCAGGTCAGCTGTAATTCCCTCAGAAGCTGCTACAAATGGGAGAACTATTCCGTGGAAAGGTAGGGTTTCAGAAAAGCTAACTGAAAGCTCAGTAACACATTCTGAGGTGCAGGAGCAAGCTGTTGCGTAGTTAACACTGAGAATTTTTACACAAAGCCTTTCCCTGCTGACTACACAAGGAGCTTCCCTATGAAAAAAGGAGCTCATGTAAGAAGTAAAATCAGAGACAGATGGCAAAGGAGAAGTTTAAGAGCTTTACAGAGGCACTTGGGAACAAAACCAGGAAGGTCAAAGCTAAGACTTGGCTGGAACTTGGACTAGGGACATATGTACAGAGTTACAAATACAACAATCACAAAAGAAAGCCACAGAAAATGCAGGTTCACTGGTGGGTGGGGGAGACAACCTAGCGACAGATGCCATGGAAAAGGCTGAGAGGCACTCCTGGTCTGTCTTCCCCCCACTTTCAGTCTTTCCAAGCAAAAATTGCTCCCAAACCTCTGTGTAAAATGGTAGGGTTTTGGAAAGGAGGCAGTAAATAGTGGGGGAGCCACAGGGTGTGAACAACATTGAGAAGCTCCATGAATGTAAATCCATTGACTCTACTGGGATTCACCTAAAAGTGCAGGTAGAGTTGGCCAATGTTGTTGTTGTCCATCATTTATGAGAAGTTGCAGCAATGGGAGGTGGTTCCTGACACAAACACACTAATAATACTATGCCTGCCTTTTAAGAGAAGCCAGGGAACTGTAAGCCAGTTAGTCTCACCTCAGTAACTGGGAAGATGGTGAAATATCTGGTCTTGGAATCTATTTCCAACCATGTTAGAAACACAAAGGTAATCAGGAACAGTCAGCACAGATATAGGGAGGGCAACCCATGCTCGGCCAACTTGATTGCTTTCTATGATAAAATGAACTGTGGGAACGTGGGGTGAGCAGCATTATGTCATGTACCTTCATTTCAGTAAGGCTTTTGACAGCATCTCCCACAGCATTTTTGGCTGAAAGTCAAAGTAGGGGTCTCGCAAAAAGATGGAATATAAATTGGCCAAACCCGTGACTTCAAAATGTAATAATCAAGGGGTTGACATCTGGTTGATGGCCAGTAATGTGCAGAGTATCCTGGAGTTAGCACTGGAGTTGATATTGCTCAGGATGTTCAACAGTGACCTAACAGTGACTTCATTACAACAGTTTGTTCTTTCTGCAAGACAAACCTCATGATTAGAGAACTGAGGTCAGCACACCATTGGACATTAGTGTCTTGCTCTACTCAACACTTGTGAGGTGGCATCTGGAACAGATTTGGTCTGGAGTCCCCCAGTTCAAGAGGAATGTGAAGAAAACAGAGCATCCAGTGGAGGACTATTAAGATATTGGAAGGGCTGAAGTACCCGATCTGTGACAAGAGGTTGAGGGAACTGGACTTGGTTAAGCTGACAAAGATGAGGTGAAAGGGTGATATAAGAGCTGTCAGCTGTTCCTTGAAGAGTAGATACAAAGGTGACAGAGATTAACTGTTCTCATTAGCAGACAGTGTAACAGTGACACTCAAATACTTGAACATAATGCTTATTTTCAATTCCAGTACCATGTACAATTGAATAAAGGACCTTTCTGTAACTTCTTTTTTCAGGTACAATACTTGTGGCTTTTATATGGGATGAAATCCTTCCTCGGATATCCTGAGACATCAGATTCTGAAATCTAGCAGCACTACAATAAAAAACACTTCCAGCATCTGCAGACACCTTCAGAAAACTGCTGACCTTGACTTCCATGTCACCTTTTAGCTGTCTTTGCAGATTCCAAGTTTGAAATATTTAACTTACAACTTCCTATTCAAAACACTCATTTTGTATGAGCTTCCTGGGATTTTGAGAATACCTGCCACCGTTTTCAGTTAAGCCATATGAATGGGAAGGACTGTTAAAACATTGCAAAAGTTGTCACTTTAGCCGTAAGTGCCATTCGCTGACCTTTATTACAACAGCATGCAAACCTAATTTTAGAGAGAAACAGCCACCTCCTTTCAGGGTTTGATTTTAATGGATTTCTTCCCATAGAAGGCACCTGTAAAAAAAGAAGCTGAAGATTTCATTCTTCTATTGACCTCATCATATTCCTACTTGCAATATACATACCTTTGAGAGGAAGAAAGGCTTCACAGCTCCCTAGACATCTCCAAAGTTTTGTTCTAGAGGTGCACCCTACACCAAAATTAAGTCTGTAGGACCAGCAGTGTTTTAATAATACCCGAGTGCAGGTAAGTAACCCCTCACCTCTCCAGCGGGCTCTGCCCCATCCTGTCCCACTACAGTCTGTTGGATGTTGATCTTGGTTGTAAGGAGCAGTAATAAAGTACAATGAAATTCTGTAGACACACATAAAAGGGCATTTTAGGCAAAAAAAACCAGAACAAACAACTTTATCTGAGATTACTGCTGCTTCTTCACATAGTAAAATAGACACACTATATAGGGATGAATCACGTGCAACTCTATTTGTCCTTGATTTTATGTAACTCTTACCCGATATTTTTCTTGAAATAAATGAATTTTTAATATAAGAGAATAAATAAAGGAGCTAAACCACAGACAAGCTACTGGCACAATCATGCCCTTTATAGCCTTGGCTGAGCACCGCCAATAGGTTCCATCCTCTGCAGTTCTGTTTCCAGCGTGAGGTTTACTCTTCTGGATGCATCTTCATTTTTATACATGCCAAAATAGACTTTTTCACATTTTTCACACTTCAGACTAAATTCAGGTTTTCATTCTAGAGTTAGTAGCTTAAAAAGGAGATGGTTAACAAGTTCTGTGAAGATCCCAGAAGTTCCTCAACTCATTACCCAAGTTACCTTGTAGACCATATTCTAAGAGGAAGGGAGGGAACAAGACAAGGCTCTTTCCCCCCCCAAATTATGAAACCAACTCATAAAGAGCTACTGTTGTCAGCTGTCTTTTTTTTTTTGCAAGAGTTCAGGAAGTAAATATTTGTGTAATTTTTTACTCGTTGCAATAAAATCTTTTCTTGTTTTAATTTTCAAAGGTGCATTTAAGATTATATTTCAAAACAAAACCAACTTTGAACACGCTTTTCATACAAGAGAGCCTTAATCCGTGACCCTTTGTTCAGTCATTAAAATAACAACAGCAAAAAAGGTAGCACTGAGAGATGTGGAGCTGCTGGGTTATCGTTCAGCAGCATGTTGGTACTAGTGTGAGCAGACCTGCTGAAGGAAACTTATCTTTGGTAAAACACAGCAAGGCCTACACCCCACCACCCTGAGAGCCTGGTAAGATGTGATTCCCTTAACTGCTTTTACATTCACTTGCTTCTTTGTAACTCGGCCACTGAGAGCTGCTAGAACAGAAACCTGATGCATGAGACCTCTGAAAGACATGTACTTTTGTACTCTCTGCTGCTTCTAAACCAGGGACACTTCTACCCCTCACATTCTTGCTTTACTGCTTTTTATCCTTTTACTAATTTTAAAAATGATTCATACCTTACAGATTTTTCTTCTTCTTCCCTGGAACTTTGCCTTAACTGGTGTAATCAAGCCCAGTTTTTAGCCTCATTTCTTACGGAAATGAGCCTTACATAATGAACTCATTTGCATGTCTCCTTTGAGCCTATAAGGCCCATGGGGTAAAGGTCTCAAAAGTAAACCTCAAAGAGCATAAAAACAGGCAGCCAAGGAAAAGAGAAAGCAGAGATACAAACCTACAAGGTTAGTTAAGAGTAGCAGCCCTACTTCCATGTCATCTTTGAGGGCCTGCAAAAGCAAAGTCCGTGAAGCAAAGAGGTCAGCTCTGTTTTCTGTGTGTCTACACTGTATATATTTTGGCATAATATATAGCTTTTTAAAAAAGGTACAAATCTGGGTGATTGACAAGTAGTTATTCTGTCTATAGCCACTAGAAGTAAAATAGAAAATAAAACCACTGAGAAATAGACAAGCCTTAATTTGACTAAATTAAGGCAAAAGAAAACAAAAAGCAGAAAGAATGAAAAATAATCTGTTAGGAACTAAAGAATTTAGCTATTTTTAGTAGACAGACAAAAGTTAGGATTTTACATTCAAAGTAATGAATGCTTATGAAGTGTTCCCAGAACACACAACTACCTTAAATGCAAAGCTTTATTGAAAATAAAGCTTGTCAATCCACTCAGGACACTTCTCAGTGCTACCTTCAGGGCTCATCCAGGTTTGTTTGCACCTCACCAAAATTAATCTTGCTCCATTGATTTGACTGGAAGTATCACAAGATGTCTGCTCCTGGATGCTCTGCCTCATTACAACACAAATCAAACTGGTTGCCCAGAGAGGTGGTCGATGCCTCATCCCTGACACTTTCTAGGTGAGGTTGGCTGGGGCTCTGAGCAACCTGCTGTAGTTGAACATGCCCCTGCAGGGAGCTGTGACATTGGGCTACATGACCTGGAAAGGTCCCTTCCAACCCAAAGCATTCTATGATTCTTAGGCTACAGTGCTGGTAGCATTGCAGCTGTCCCAAAATCTCACCCTGCAAAGATTCTCCAAATCCCAATGCAAAAATTCAAGCATCACTGTACCCTCCTTTGTTACTCTGTGTCCCGAATGAAAACATTTGCATATGTATAAAAAGAGGCTAGGAGAGACATTCTTGCAGAATGTCGTCACACCAACATGCTAAATGCTTAATCTATTCAGCAACATCAACAGTTCACAAGACCATTAAGTCATCCCTAATCTGACTCCCATTCCAAATCAATATTCAACATAAAGGTGTTATAATTTTCACATACCTTGAAGCCAAACCAGATCCCAATGGGCTAAGCAGGGCAGAACCACTCAGTATTATTCCAAGAGTATAGGGCTGGTAAAGAAAACTGCTCATATACCAACGTAATTCTGCAAAAAAGATCACAATTCAAATCAACTGGAAGTAGAAAAAGTTTAGTACCAGACTTATATTTGAATACTGGAGGGAAGGAAAAAACAAAAAACACCCAAAAAACCAATCAAGCGACTTGAATTTGCTGACATTACCCCATGGCAAAAAAACCCCACCAGGCAGAGATGAAAGCTCCAGCAGGTCTAAACTCTTGGCAATCTGAAGCTGGGTTCCTATGTTTGGCATATGTCAGACTAGCCCTGCTCTGCAATGTTCTGCCCTTTACACCTCACATCCAGGTAAATGATGAAAATGGCTTCACTGCACCATGTGAACCTCGTCAAGTATAAAGTACAACAAGGCCAAGTGCGAGGTCCTGCATCTCAGCTGGGGCAACCCCTGGTATCAGCCCAGGGTGATGAAGGGATGGAGAACAGCCCTGTGGAGGACTTAGGGATGCCAGTGGCATCCTGGGCTGCATCCAGAGCAGCGTGGGCAGCAGGTCAAGGGAGGGGATTCTTCCCCTCTGCTCTGGGGAGATCCCCCTACACTGCTCTGTCCAGCTCTGGCGTCCTCATCGCAGCAGAGACATGGACCTGTTGGAGCAGGGCCAGAAGATGCCACGAAAATTACATGGGTGCTGGAACCCCTCTGCTGTGAGGCCAGGCTGGGAGAGTTGGGGTTGTTCAGCCTGGAGAAGAGAAGGCCCCAGGGAGACTTTGCTGAAGTGAAGACCAAGAACTGCAACACAGAGTTGGTTGTGATATACAAAAAAATCTTAGTTTATTTAACAATGTTGTTAACATTTAATACAAAGACACAAACCAGTTCTCTTTTTCAGGATTTTATAGACTGCATTCCATCTCCTCGCCACCCAAACTCTGCTCTCAGAGAAGTGAAAGGGACAGCACTGAACAGATGACGCCACTTACTTGAGGGGCAGTAAATTTTGCTTTGCTTTTAATCCTCAGCCAACCCTATCTCCTTTTAGTTGAACTTTGTAATATTTCTATTTCCGTTCTGCTCCACCATCACAACAAATAGGTACAAAAATATGGAAAATTCTAGGACAATCTAAAATTCTGTTCTACTTACAGTTTTATTTCTGAAGTCCTAGAATTCCTACAAAGGCTTTTTGGAAATGACCCATGATTAGCCCCGTTCAAGTGTTAGATGAAGAGATTTTGTTGTTTTGTATTTGTTTTGTTGTTTTAAATAACCCCATAGTGGTCACAAATGTCAAACCCTGTTTTAAACATCTATAAAAGCACTGATAGATTTAGATGTCTAAGCTTAGGTCGTTAAATGAAAGATTAACTCCCGATAGTCACACTGCAATGCCTTCAGTTTTACAGCTTATACTGGAAGTGCCACAAGAGGAATCTGAAAGACACAAGAAACCAAGTTTATGTAATTGGCATTAAAAAAAAAAAAAAGCTTAGTAAATCTTTACAGTGAGTAGCTGTTTGTTGTTTGCAGTCAGAGAGGACAGAGCTTCACTGCAAACCCACCGATTTTCAGAAGGGCTGAGGAGCATCTTTGCCTTTGGCAGCAGCTCCGAGTTCAGGTCAGCTAAGGACAGCGTGCACTTACAGTCCACAGCAGTTTGCCTGTGCCCTGGAAGACCCCGTCACACCACCACACACAGACACACCAGTTGCTTCGGAACAATTACTGCGACCTCGTGATGCGACAGACAAATCACCGCTTATTACAAGACCAGTGGAAATGTCCCACATCAGCTGCCAGCCAGTCTTCCAGGAGCTTCAGCAGGCAACTGTCACATCTCATTTGGGTAATGAGCAGTAACATGCAACACGAGCGTCCCACAAGGGCATCACTTTAGAGTCAGAGAAGTGTGCTGCACTCTAAAGATCACCAACATGATGTTCTTATTGATCATTTTTGTAGTTCAGAAGGCTAAAAGGGCCAAGCTGCTCCACAGAGTATTGAGCAGATCGCAGTGTGCACCCTCTCTGCCCCAATTTGCAGTGTTGAAGCGAGCCACCCTTGTTAGCAGGGTGATTTGCATAGACCTGACAAGCTCTTGTCAATTGGCACCTTCAGTTGTTTATTGCTGCCCTATATCCTAGCCTTCTGAACTTAAATTACATCACCACACTCAGGCTGGTGGTTACTTTAAAAAGGCAAATCACACCGACAGCTCCTGAACTACTACGTGGAGCAACGTCATTGCAGCACTTGAAGCTGCATGTGCATATCCCTTGATCTGCCCTGACAGGGATCAGCTCCTCAGCTCTCCCTATCCTATCACCTCTTGCAGCATTCACCTCCCAGAGCTGCCTGCTGCATGGCAGGAGGCACGGAATCAGCAGCAGGAAGAACCCCCTGACCAAAATGACTTCTCATAAGGTTCATTTTGCACTTTGCTAGAGTATCAGTCAAAACCACTTCCACCAGCACTTTCAGGCTCCTTAGAGATCTTCTACCAGCCACTAACTCTCCTTTATCCTGATCAAGTTTAAACCAGGACAATAAGCATTCAATTTTCAACACTCATGTTTTTGCTTGGGTTTTTTGTGGCTTTTTTTTTTTTAATTAATAAATGACAGACCAAACTCATTTTAGAGATGGAGTCATCAGAGCCAAGCTTTCCCTTCACAAACTAAGAAACATTCATCTACAGCTGAAGAGTTCCTTTGTCTTAAAATGTGTCCTTTTATCCAATAAAAGTGTCCAGTGCAGGGCAACCACTATCCTCACTTTTTTCAGAAAAGCTCCTCTCCGTACTGCAGAGTCCTCCCCAGGGCACGAAGTGCAACTCAAGAGAAGTTTGAGCTCTTACACCAAACAAGAAATTCTAATTATGAAGCAGTGGTTGAGATCAGTCAGTGAACACAGGGCTATTCAGAGACTTTCAGAACTCCAGAGTATTAATAGCAACAAAGTAAAATAAGCAATGGTGGGGGAAAGCAGATACACATCAACCCTCCACAACAACCTCTCGGGATGACACCAGTAATCTCTCACCAACTACTTCTGACATTTCCATCGACTTTTTTCAGCATGTCATCTTATTTGTGGCCCTTTCCTCCCCTGCCCCTTTTCCCTTTTTTCTCCCCCAAGCTTTTGGCCATCTGCCCCACAACGGTTTTCTCCAGCATTTCAAGTGGGACAGTTCTGCGCTCACATTATAGAGGAGAGCTGTTGGCCTCACTTCTAAGGCCGAAGCACTGGGACAACACACCACCACTTGAGCAGCACGTGCAAACTGTGTGCTAGCGAGCGGTGCTGAAGCAGGGGTGGAATCGCAACCCCACTGTGCCTGTGGGTCTCCACAAACACAGTCTCAGAATAAGCTGCTCCTCCTCGCCCAGGAAATGCCAGCACATTTTGTAATGCCACAAATGGAAGAAAAGCAGTAGAGGTGATGGTCAGCACAACCACTTTAAGAAGGGTGTTGTCTCAAAGTTGTGCATTTCTGACAATGATGCCATCCATATTACTCGGTAACTTTACCAGGAACTGTTCCTGCTCCGCTTACACTGAAGAAAGAGATGGACTCGTGGTGCTGTGAAGTGTCCTGCCCCCTTGAAAAGCCTGGGAAATCCTGTGCACTACGGGCAAAATAACGGATACTGAGGACAGCAACTTCCCAGCAATGGCTCCAGTGTTCATATATCAGCATCTAAGAGCCCCTGAGATCAGACAGTTCTTAAATCTACTACAAGGCTCTTCCAGACAGGCACATCCATGCAGGTTACCCACACTGCACGATGGTTTATGCTGACATGCAATTTTGGCCAGATAAACTACAGCCACCTTTTCCCTTTCTAAATTACCATCATCTTGCCATCACAAGATATTTCCTGTAGGAGATCTTGGATCATGTGCGTTACACAAATTACAGAAGGCTCTGCAAGACTGTAAAGCATCGGTGTTGGAAGACGGAAGAACTTACAGCAGCACACATCCTCCTCAGTGATCGACTTCTGCATCTTCAAACTGCCCCGCGACTACCGGTGCTATGTCCACCTCCATCCCATCTGAAAAAAAGGGACAAACGCTCCGTAACACCTCGGGTGATGCTGTCACAGGAGAGGGCGAGCGCCCTCTGTTGACAAGAGACGGCCAGAGCAGAAAACTCCTTCACTGAACTTCTGAAAGCAGATGAAGGAAAAGTTCAACCGATGGGCTCACCAGTTTGTGGGTTTTGTCCCAGCTCTATCAGTCAGTCACTTAAAGATGTCACCACTTCCTACAACCTCATCTCACCCTGTCTTATTAAAAGACATAAATTCCATATTTCAATGATTTCATTTTTTAAATGAAGTTTCAGTGTAACAAATGGTATAATTTCTTCTGATACTTTTAATTACACTCTAACAGAAAGAGGCTGGATCCTGTCCCAAGACCACTCTCAGAAATCAAGTTGAAAAAGGAAACAATTCCAAAACCCAACAGAATTCTGAAACTGAGCAGCCCTGGGATATTAATAATTGTAACAAACCAAGAAGCAGTACCACAGCAAATAAAACTAATGAAGATGACTTCAAGACATGTGACATACTTGCTGTTCAATTTATTTTAATGCTTAAATGTTTTGGGTGCAGGAACCTAACAACATTTTCAATTGAAGGGCACTACTAAAACACAAGTACATCACCTACAGTTATCTCAACATGATAAAAATTTATTCAAAGTCATGGAACAAGGGGAACCTGTAAACAACTGCCAAAGCAAATAAATCAAAAAATCATCCATGTGGATGAGAACAGATTAGTTGTTATTCTGCTGACTATTCCAGGCAAGCTGAGAGGTAGAAATCCACAACAGCCACATAATTTTTTGTCCTTCAGAAATGTCAAGCTGTAGTAAATCACTGCGATTTGTATCACAAAAATAAGCAATACTACTGAAGTATTTCCCTGTTCTTCTCCCAAGCCATATATTGCTCCGGTGACAACAGCATGTGGAAAAGGCAACATCTGAGAGTCTGGGCTTCTTCCCCAACAAAAAGAAACCTTACTCCTTAAGTACATGTTTGAACCATCAGCAGCATTACAAGACAGCATCCTTCAGAAAAGCAGATTATTTTATTTATAATCTCTTCTAGAGTATTTCAGTCATTCTGAATTCACACTGAACACTGTAAAGAGAACTGGTAACTTTACAATTTAGAGTATTAAAAAAAAACCCCAAAACTCAAACAACTATTACCTGTTTAGAGTGGAAACTGCTTTCTAATCCCAGTGTAGAATGACAAATTTAATTTTTTTAATCTTTGCTCAGTCCTGGTGTTTATGGATTAGTCAGATGGTAGAATCACTGCTTTCATCTATTCTTTACTAAAACAAAAGCATTTCTTACCATCAAACTCCCTTATCGAGTCTTCTGTCCTCACTCCAGCCATGTTGTACTGGCTGCTGACAGACTGGGCTAACATGCCTTCTAACCGCTCCAGAGTGGCCTGACCTTCCGTGGTTAAATGTGACAGTCCTTCTTCATAAGTGTAAAAGGTCGGGATGTCACCTTGTTCTAGCTCTGAAAAAACGAGTTTATGTTTGTCAGACCTACGTTTAAGAGCCTCCACCAAGCAGGGGTGGAGGAACAGGATGATATCTAGGCAAATCATGCTCAGATTAAGTGGTTTTGAGATTAAAAAGCTGCTTATGTTGGTTACAGAACAGAATCACAGAATCTTCATGGTTGGAAAGGACCTCCTAGATCACCAAGTCCAACCATACCCATAACAAAAAAACCACCTAAATACCCTGATCAAACACGACTTCAAAACACAAAATCCCCCCCACACGCCTGCCAGTAGACCATGTCCTGAAGCACCAGGTCTACCCATTTCTTAAATACCTCCAGGCATGGTGACCCAACCACCTCCCTGGGAAGGCTGCTACGGTGCCTCACCACTCTTTCTGTCAAGAATTTCTTCCCAATAGCCAATCTAAACCTCCCCTGATGCAACTTCAGACCATTTCCTCTGGTTCTGTCAGTAGTTACTAAGCAGAAGAGGCCAACCCCCACCTCTCTACAACCTCCTTTCAGGTAGTTGTAGAGGGCAATGAGGTCCCCCCTCAGCCTCCATTTCTCCAAACTAAACATACTCAGCTCCCTCAGCCTCTCCTCATACGACTTGTTCTCTAAACCCCTCATGAGCTTGGTAGCTCTCCTCTGGACATGTTCCAGCATCTCAATGTCTTTCCTATAATGAGGGGCCCAGAACTGAACACAGTATTTTAGATGAGGCCTCACAGATGCAGAGTACAAGGGCAAGATAACTTCCCTTCTCCTGCTGACCACACTATTCCTCATACAAGCCGGGCTCCTGCTGGCCTTCTTGGCCACCTGGGCACACTGCTGACTCACATTAAGCTGGCTGTCCACCAGCACCCCCAGGTCTTTTTCTGCCAGGCAGCTTTCCAGCCACTCATCCTCAAGCTTGTAGCATTGCCTGGGGTTGTGACTGAAATGCAGGACCTGGCACTTGGCCTTATTGTACCTCATACAATTGGCCTCAGCCCATCAATCCAACCTGTCCAGGTCCCTCTGTAGAGCCTTCCTGCCCTCGAGCAGATCAACACTCCCACACAATTTGGTGTTGTCTGCAAACTTACTGAGGGTGCTCTCAATCCCCATTTGCTCATCCCCAAATTAGGCACTACCTGCCTTGTAAAAAGGTATAAATCCTGTATTCTATGATCTTCACCAGCTTTCTCATAAAGCCAAGGAATGTCTTTCCTTGACATAGGTCAAGTCACAATCCACCTTTTGTGATAAATAACAGCAGAGTTTGAGCTCTCCTCCACACCATGACAGATTTAACATGTCAAGAGGACTAAAATATATTAATTACTCACTTCCTCAACTGTCCCCAAGTTTAACCTAAAAAAAGAAAGAAAAATAAATTAACTGCTCACAAAGTTCTTTTAGTAAAATTAAAATTATGCTTTGGCATGAAAACGGGCTCCTTTATAAAGGAGCCAGTAATGCCATGAGTTCCAGAGCATGACAAACAGCTCAGTAAGAGCAGGACTGGCCTGTAAGTGGTGTAAATTGATTTTTGCATCTAAGGGAGGAAGGGTATGATCGCAGGGCAGACAGCTGCAGGGCTCCACATTTATCAGCATTTTGTAGTTGTGCTGTCTCCTCCCTGCACTGAGGGGGGGCTGGGAAGAGATCGATTATTTCCATTTTACACTGGTTTTCATCAACTAGGCACTGTGTTGCAACCCATAAAACCCACCTCTAATTCACACATGATCCAGACAGGCAGGCAATGGCACTTCCCTAACAGTTTAACCCTTCATTAAGTCTCAGAAATGTAGGAGAACACAACATGGGAAAGTATGCTAACAACAGGGGGGAAGAGGAGAGGAGGAGACCACAGGAACATCCCATCCCTGCAGCTCAGATCCTAGTGTCCCAGCCTCTCATCTTTTAAAGATGCAGTAGGGAATTTATCTGATTAGTATTTCATTAGTACTCACCATTATTATTATCATAGAATAGTTTGGGTTGGAATGGACCTTTCAAGGTCATCTAGTCAAGCCTCCCCTGCAGTGAACAAGGACATCCTCAGCTACAGGTGGTTACCCCAGCCAACCTGACCTGACATGTTTCCAGGGATGGGTCATTGACCACCTCTTCGGACAAACTTGTGCCAGTGTCTCACCCCCCTCAGCATAAAAAAAAATCCCTTCTCTCTAGTCTAAATATTCCCTCTTAATTTAAAGCTATCACCCCTTGTCCTGTCACAACAGGAACCGCTAAGAAGTCCATCCTAATCTTTCTCAATAGGGCCACTAAGTACTGAAAGGCCACAAAGATCTTCCCAAAGCCTTCTCTTCTGCAGGCTGAACAGCCCCAACTCTCTCAGCCTGGCCTCACAGTAGAGGGGTTCCAGCCCTCCCAGCATTGCTGTGGCCCCACTCCAACAGGTCCCTGTCTCTCCTGTGCTGAGGACTCCAGAGCTGGACCCAGCACTGCAGGGGGGGACTCACCAGAACAGAGGGGCAGAAGCCCCTCCCTCGACCTACTGCCCAATCTACTTTGGATGCAGCCCAGAATGCAATTGGCTTCTGGACTGCAAGCACATGTTGATGGCTTATGTCCAGCTCTTTTTCATCCACCAGCACCTTCAAGTCTTTGTCTGCAGGGCTGCTCTCCATACCTTCTTCCTCCAACCTCAACTGATACTGAAAATTGCCCCAATTAATGGAAATAAAGTTGTTTCCCCGTGGGCTGTTTCTCATATGGCATTAATTCATTCTCATATCTTCATGGACATCAAAAGAGAGAGGGCCATGATCTGAATGGTGGGACTATCAGCCCAGCTGTCCGGCACAGACTCATATAATGGCTACAGGCTCCTACATCCTTTGAAGGATAGTGCTCCCTTTCCAACCCAACTAATCCACAGTAAATTAGAGTCTGTATGAAGCTCCCTAAAGCACAAGGTACCTGGCAGACAGGTCAATAATATACTCAATGTAGAAGCTAGAATACCAGGGCAAGGTCTAGTAGACTCAATATCAAGAGTTTCTGGAGATTACCTCAAGTCTTTGCATCCAGAAAACCTTCCCAGTAGGAATGAAGCAGTCAAAAGAAGCCCTCACTGGGTATCTTGTACTTAAGAACTTCGGTGGAAGTGGCAGGTGAGGTGAAACTCATCCAGGCATTAACAGCTCAATACATGGACATGCTTCAAGGTGTTTTCCTCAAGTGAAAGAAAGAGCCTTGCAGAGAGGCCAAGTGGTCAGCATGAGCACACAGGTTGCCACAAGCATTTTTCACTTCAAAAGTTCAAAAGCAGCTCTTCAATCTATTTCTTGTTACACGACAGAAGGGAACCTTGGCAGACAGTCAAGCTGCTCTAAGGTCCAGTGACCACATTGCTATCAGAAGCAAATTTTTTTTCCCCTCCTCTGTTCAGCCCATGACAAATGTCTTGGATCTGAAGGAATAATACGGGGAGATAAATGCACGGTAAAGAGAAAAAAAATTGGATTTTACATTAATTTTTGCCTCCCCAAAAAAGTCTTTCCAAGCCATTTCTCTCCATGGAAGAGTATAATCGCTTGTGCAACAAAACTCACAGCAGGAAAGTTATACGCAGAATCACTGAAAGAGCATCTGTAATCTCTGTGGGCTTTGACATCAAAAACCCCAAGGAAAAGATTGCATTGTTGCCATGGTTGTTTTGAGGGACAAATGGTCTACAAAAGGCCATAGTTACAGCTTTACTTGTTAACTGTTTGGGGTTTGTTTTTTTTTTTTTTAAGGCCCTGAGCTCTTCAATGTATCTCAGAGTATCCAAGTTTTACCAGCAAGAAACAGCTGGTGAGGAAAAGATGCCTAATATTTCAATTAATAGCTACAGCAGTCATGGTTCATAATTACAACTAATTATATCAAGGCATGCTAGACATAAGACACCTGCTTATGGCTTGCTTGTTTTTCATACTAACAGCACAGTTAACATTCCTTACTCAAAACACAAGACAGCGGAAAGGCCTGATTTACAAACCCACATCAAAAGGTAAGGCTGACAACTGTCTCTCTACTGGATGCCCAACCAAACAACCCAGGTTTCTTTGTCATGGGAGATATCCTAATTATCAGCAACACCTCAGCTCCCATTTCAAGTTGGACTGATGGAACTTCTAAATATAGCACGTGCAAAAAAATATTTCCAATTTTTTTTATAGACATGATAAAAGTTAACCTGACTGCTGAAGGCTTATGCTTCAAATCCACTAAAAGACTATAAAATTTTGCAGAGCTACATAAAGACTCTTTGTTCTTTCCTACCCAAAACCAGGGGAGGAAGCTCAAATGTAGGAGGTGCATCTGCTGTTTTAAGTTTGCAAGTTCAAGAGGAGACTCGCTTTGGACTTGCTCCAGTACCAAACATGCTGCAGCTATTAGAAGAGGCAAATAAAAAGGAAAAGCAATAGTTCTAAAGCTCTAAAGTACAAGCAGTAGCTCCCAGCTCCCCAAGGGAAACAATCTTTCAAATCTTCTTGTCGCATTTAATACCGAACTGGTTATGTTTTATTAGGAAACTCATGGCATGAAAAAGACAAAGATAGATTGAACTATGAGCTTTGGTTACTGAAGCAAGATAGCCTTAAACTCCATCTCCTTGATAGGCACTGCTGTCCAGCAATCACAATTCCCTGCTTGCTGCAGGGGGGTTGGATTAGATGATCTTTAAAGGTCCCTTCCAACCCAAACCATTCTGTGATACGATGAATCACATGCATGTGGACTATGACTTCCAGGAACACAGAAGTATTCCCCACTGGTCTTCATTCAGACTCTGCCTGAATTATTCAAGCAAAGGCTCTTCCTTCATCTCCCTTGACATTCTAGCTCCAAATGATCTCCATTAGATGCTGAAAGTTTAACAGTTGCTAGCACCATCAACCCACACCTGAAAGACAGACAAATTTTCAATTACCTGTGTCATATCACAGGGGGTATTTCCCAAAGCATATGCAGTCCAGTAGCCCTGGGAGTAACACAAAGGATTGAAAGGATAAAAAGATGGAGCCGGTTTCCGCCTGGCATTAGAAACGTCTTTTCCACCAGCAAAAGGGCATGAATCTTTGATGAGCAAAGGTTTTCTGACGATTGTTAAACCATTATGGAAACAGTGTCAGAATTGATTTCTCCAGCCCGGGACCCCTACAGAGGTCCTGCCCAATACAACAATTGCACTATGCCAGACGCACACAAAAAATGTTAAATAAATACTGTTAATAAATCACATGGCAGCAGTCTGGAAGCAGACTATGACCACAGCCCAACCTAATTTACTGTTGAGCTTGCAGGAGGTGAGAGACAGGAAAAAGGTGGAATGTAACCCCTCCTCCCTTTCCCTCCCCTCCCCTCCTCCCCCCCGCCTCCCCGCAACCTCAAATTAAGAGGCCAAAGGGGGAACTACATACGGATGTTGGTATTTCCAGCAAG
Organism: Megaceryle torquata; assembly: GCA_024611175.1. NCBI lineage: Eukaryota > Metazoa > Chordata > Aves > Coraciiformes > Cerylidae > Megaceryle > Megaceryle torquata. Next base: position 35,315 of record JANIJG010021016.1, read on the forward strand.
AGAACTGTTGCCAGAGACGGGGGCTAAAACATTCAGTTTAGCCAAGTCTCCAATTTAACAGATACTGAATCATTTAAATGAGTACATTAAGCTTGCTGATCCCTTACATGATTCATATGATGTTCTTGGGAACACCTTGGAGTACAATACCTCCCTTTGGCTTGATACATCCAAGCCTGGAAAATGTAACTTTCTGCTTGAAAATACAGAAAGGTATAGGTTGCTTGAATGGGAAACTATGAACCAAATTCACTTCCCTCTCAGACAAAATCCATGAATTAATTCAGTTTTAGGACCAATTTTGCATTCAGTTCTGCTTAGTGCCAATCAACTGTTGACCAAAATTATTTATTCAACAATCATTGACATGCACCAGTGCTTTCTCCTCACTAGTTGTGGTCCTCCAGCTCTTGTCCAGAAGTTTGGGTTGTGCTCAGATATACTGAAGCTCTCCTTATACACTGCGTTAGGTCTCCAGTGAACAATTTGGACTTCAGAGGAACTGGTAGATTTATTCTTGTGGCCAAATGTTTTCCTCCTTGATATACTTAATGTTGTCTGCAAAACTGAGTTATTAGCACACATCATTCCCCAGTGAGAGACATTTAACACAGCAGATGTGCATGTAGGAAACTATGGGACAGTTGCAGTAGCTGCCTGAGGTCATGCAAGAAAGTATAAAATAAGTGTGTCAGAATCACACAGTAGCTTAGAGAAGGCTAAACTCTTGACTTTTCTGCTGGCAGGTATTTAAAAAACCCTCCCTTATCAAAACTAAGTTCTGTGGTGCACTAAAAAAGCTTTACACATATGCTTGGGTATTAAATGGAGCACACAAGTCATCACTGAATGAAATCACATCCCATCTGCTTTTTCACAGGGCTTAGTATAGCAAAAAATAAGGAGATTCCTTCTTTCACCTGTTGCTTGCACTGGTGGAATAACAAGATGAGCATCCTGCTACTTCACCATGGTGTGCGGGGAGGTCAAGGCACACTGTTAAATGTGAAGTCTTCTAACTGAGATGGAACATCCCTTAGACAGGTAAGTAAGGGCCCATTTCCTTCTAAGTATTTCAGCTTCACTCTTCCAAGACACTGCTATGTATATACCTCTCACAACCATCACTTGGGAGGTTTCCTAGGCTGGAGCTACTAAACACTTGCTAAAGGAGAGACAGATGTTCTATTTGGTGCAAAGCAACCCCTAAAAAAACCACACCTCTCTCTACAACAGCTATGAACTTGGGAACTGTGGGACTCACTTGGACACACTGCACAAAACTTAAGTTGGTTTGAAAGCAACAGGACATGACTTCAGAGCAAGGTTCATGCCTTTGTTCATCAAGTCTTAGCCAACTTAGTCTCATCCTTCTCTGGATTTCATATAATTTAAGGGCTGTATTCCTTGAGAATAATGCAGGTGTCTCCACTGCACTGGATTGGGAATAACAAAAGCAGCTTGACCATCTCCAAACTCTCAACTGATATTAGAGGTATGCAATTTGGAACACTAAAAGCTTTGGCCATGCTCTTTATAGAGCGTAAGGACTCATATCCTATGTCTGTCTCAATATAACATACAAATTCCCACACGTTTCTTCCACCAAGCTGCTTCCCAGAAAGCATTCAAGAGCAACAAAGGAAGTTCTGCTCTTGCAGCCAACAAACTAACAGGGCAAAATGATCTACACAAGCTATAAATCAAGGCAGAAACAGCCCCACTATGAAGAGCACACAAGCAACCCTTTCTTCACTGTCATCTCACACCTATTCCTAAGAGTCTCCTCAGAGTCGCGTCTCTCCAGCACAGAGAGATTGAAAAGCAAGTCATATCGCCATGTGGACAGGCTCATTTCCCCCCATCAAGAGAAATTAGACAAGCTATTCTTGGGTTGCAGCAATAAATTCAGAACACAGCAGCACACTAGAAACAAAACAAGGTAGTGCCAAATGGGACAAGCAAGCTCATAAAAGCAATTCCACTGTAGATGCTATTGAGCTTACTAAACTGTTTCTAAATTATTAGGTCTGGCCTGATAGAACATGCCTGCCTGCCTGCCTTGAGCAACAATTTATAGGTTTATTGGATTATAAATTAAAGTCAACAACTCTAGCAGGGTACAAATTAAAAATCCGCTTTGGCAACATAATTATCATAATGTCATAAATAGTGATACATGGTACCCCCTTTTATTCTTTATTACATTTAGGATTTGCTTTAATTACACAATAAAAATTCTGTAGCGTGAGCACGTCTCTACAATAACATCTTTTTAACCAAATAATCTTCCTCTACTGGCTAAGAAAATACTCCACAAACCAGAACATTTACTCATCTATGCAAAGGGATATATAGGAGGAAGCAAAAGATCCACTCTGAGTGATGATAAATAAGGAAACTGACAGCTCAGATTAAGATCTAAGGGGTGTCTCTCCACCAATCCATTTGGATGGTTGATGAAGACAGGAGAGAAAGCAGAGAATCTTCTTCAAAGAAATTCAGGAGCATACCCAAATTTCACTGAAACACACCAACTTTCCTTGCTCAATCTAGCCCAAGCTGACTGGGGGATAGGGGGAGGAAGGAGAGTGAGGTGGAATTTACCAGGCAAGGAAGAAGGGGCAAGCTTACTCTTCTCCAGGGTTAGACTAGCATCTGACAAGACTCAGGGGTTCATGCAGAATGAAGAATTTCCATTTCCCCTTCCACACTCCTTGTGAACCCACTGTGCTGTCTACAGCTTCACAACATCCTGGCCGTGGTTCATGTTACCCAAACATTGAAACTATTTGACCAGACAGATAGCATTGCAGGCCTTCACAGCTTACAAATTTTGCCAAGTTGCACCAGTCTTGCTCTTCAGCTGAGGTCTGTCCAGCTACCACTGCCAGGGGGATTCAGAGTTGAAAACCACAGACCTGAAGATAGGTATTTGGAGGCTCTCATTACAGTCCGAGCTTACTGACCAGAACATTACAGATGAGCAAGCAAAGCTGCTTTGTAGCCTTAGAAGTATCTATGGTAGGAAAAAAAAAAATTAAGAGTAACTGTAACAGCTAGAGAGACTCCCCTGAATCTAGAAATTCCACCAAAAGCTGTCCTCTGGGACAGAGACAACTTTGTCTTTTGAGGACACACAACAGCATGGGAACACGGGACAGACACTGAAAGGACATTCCCTGCTTGCTTAGTCCATAACCCACCCAGCTTTTTTTTTTTTTTTTTTTTTTTTTTTTTTTTTTACAAGCCCTCCCCAAGAATTCAGTTAATCTAATTTCCCACCACCCTGGGTACTTGGTCTAGCCCAGTTTTGTACTCTTCAACCATCAGGGGTTTTTTAGTGTCACATATTCAAAAAAAGAAACAATACACCCTTTTCCAAGGATTAACTGCCATCAGATGCTCCAGAAGGAAAGTCACAGAAAGGCCAAAGGAATTGATAGATCTGTATGAAGGTCCAAATAGCAGCCAATAAGTAATAAAAGCATCTTGAAACAACTGTATTGAACATCCCTGTACACCAAAGGAGGCAAGAGAAAAATCAGCACACCAGTAAAACACTGAACTGGGATCTCTTCCAGCAGGACAGACTGGCCTGCAGCAATATCTTGATGATGTTTTGTTTGGACCATGTGCAAGTCCTAGACGTGTGAACTCTCTCCACTCTCCACAGAAGATCTTATCCTTTCTTTTCCTCTTTCATGAGTATGTGGAAGGAGATCACACCTGCCTTCAGCCACAAAGAAGAAATGCTGCTTAACAGCCAAGAAAAAGGTGGTGCCTGCAGCAAGAAAGTCCAGCTAACCTCCCAGAATGCAACCTGATTCCTTTGCACTTTCTTTCTCTTTATCCACAAAAAAGGACCACGTACTGCAAGGATTCATTCCCAGGCAGAAAAATTATTTTTTTCTCTAACAAGTACAGTAAGCAGAGCAAGCAGAGCTTTGGGACAAAGCCAAAAGGAAGAACTACATGAGATGAAGGGAGCAAGGATAAAATAGCACAAGTGATTCATAGGAAAAAGATCCATTTTCCCTAAAATCCAATGCCAGGAAAGCTCTTTCAGAGGAATCATAACAATCAGCAACTTCACGCAACAGCCAAGCTGATCTCTGCTGCATCCATATTTTATTTTTCCCCAATCTGTACTTCAGAAACAGGGAACAAGAGATTAAATCTTTAAATTTTCAGGAGCCCACAACCCTGATGCCTCTGCTTGTAAGAGGCGCAATATTGTTTGTGAGCTCTGGAAATATTTTATATTTGCTTCTCATATCCAGAGGAGGCCACAGCAATGCTGGGAGGGCTGGAACCCCTCTGCTGTGAGGCCAGGCTGAGAGAGTTGGGGTTGTTCAGCCTGGAGAAGAGAAGGCTCCAGGGCAACCTTCTCATGGCCTTTCAGTACTTCAAGGGGTCTGTCAGAAAGATAGGCATAGACTTTTCAGCAGGTTCTGTTGTGACAAGACAAGGGGTGATAGTTTTAGACTAAAAGAGGGAAGATTAGATTTAGACTAGAGAGAAGGAAGAAATTGTCCATGCTGAGGGTGGTGAGACCTTGGCCCAGGTTGCCCAGAGAGGTGGTTGATGCCCTATCTTCTAGAAACATTCCAGGTCAAGTTGGCCAGGACTCTGAACAGCCTGCTCTAGCTGCAGATGTACCTGCTCAGTGAAGGGGGTTGGACTATATGGCCTTTAAAGGCCCCTTCCAACTTAAAGCATTTTAAGCATTCTGTGATTCTATAATAAAGCCCACCACAGGATGCTTGCACTTGTTTGGCTCCGAGATGACAGCAGTACATACATGTTATAGCCACAAGCAGTTGCATCAATATAACCCAACCTATGACATTTTCCCCCACAAAGTCTCTACAACAGAAGTAACATTTTAAAGGAAAGACTAATCCAGATAATCAGGGTTTCAATATTCACAAAGCCTGTGAACAGATAGACAGTGGTCCTGAACTTGCCTTTCAAGCTCAGAGCCCATGAAAGTAAATTCTTCATTCACAGACAGCAAATCAATCCTGACACCCTCTCTAGACCCTTGAGAAAATTAAAATAATTTTTAAAACCCAGCAAATTCTGACATCTAGAATTTGACTGCAACAGGACCCTGAGAGGATAAATAACTGCAGTTTTGCAGACAGGAATGACAGACCACGCAGCTATGGAGGACTCCTTCCCTGCTATTTCAAATTAGATTCATACGTATGTAACCCTCCTCCCACAAAATTACATGCAGGCAAATCTACTGTAGAAAGCTGTAACAAATATAAAGCAGAAGTTAAACACACAAGGAGCACATTAATTATTTCACAAGCTTTCATCATCAGTGTTAGTATCCTTACATGGTAAATATGGCTTAATAACAGAGCTAAAGTCCTCCTTAAGCAATATTTCAGGAAGCCAAGAAAAACAAACCATAACCTTATTTCAAGCCAGCACTATGATCATAGACAAAAGTGTTTAAACAAAGCTCAAGATGTTGATACATGAATCACTAAGCTCAAAGCCTCTTTTTTTCACCAGTTGAGAAGATACACAAAAAACATTTCATCACAATCCCACGAGCAAGCCAACAGTCCAAAAATATGCTAGCATGTTTGTTCAGTTATATTTTCCGCAAAGCATATCCACATATTTATTTTTTCCTCCCCTTACTAATTCATTCCTGGTCATTTTTTGTCTCTGCCCACCCAGGTAAGAAAGTATAAGATCTGAATTTTGGGATGGGTTGACCCTCTTCTCCAGGAGGATGAGCATTGGCTCATCCTCTTAACACTTAGCAACAGCAAGTTCTGTTTCGAGGATTAATAATTCTTAAAAAAAAAATACAGCAAATTCAGAGGTAGGATTGGAAAACAAGACTCCAAACTCCCAAGCCCCCTTCTTCAAAGCACATATTTTACTGTGGGGCTCCAGGAAGTATCATTTACACTTTGTTTTCTTTCCTCTGAACTTGAAATGTGCTTATTTTACTTTTCCAGAGTTGACAGAATGACCACTGTTGCACAAAATATTCAAGGGGCAAGAAGAATAGTTACTCATGATGAATTCTTGTCTAAACATCCACTGTTTCTTTCCACCAACTCTGAAAACAATATTTTTTTATATTTGGCTGCCTTTTCCAACTTCAGCCAAGAGTTTCTGGGAAGGTGGATGTAATGCAGGATGCTACAGAAGCTTTCTAATTAGAAGATTCATCGCTTTACATTTTGAACAGCTACATCCAAAGTTATGAGACATGCAAGTAATTTCTGGGCTTTACCTATTGTATTCAATGTTGATCCAACATAGTATAAAAGCAGCACTATTTGAGACTAAAATGCATTATTTGCAGTTACAGGTACTTTCACCACAACTGCCTTCGTGCATTTGTTAAACTACCATGATCCCTACTCCCAAACAGTAAGGATTTTGGTCTTCATCAGATAGAAAATTATATTATTCTTTGCAACTATTCATTGCCCTGACTCAGAAGGCTGACTAATTATTTTAAGTGCACTTTAATCCAGGTGCTCCATGAGCTGCACCCAGGTGGTCCCATGACAATCCATCCACCACCCGCAGCACTGGGTGCATGATGGTAGCTCAAGGCTGCTCCTTTTATCTGGCCATACTTCATGTTTTGTGGGTGCACGATCTCTGCATATGTAGACCACCACAATTTTCCCCAGAATCCAGGTGGGCTGCACACAATTGCTTCCACTGAATACATAGAACTAACTGGAGACAGGTGCATTTTGTGTTTAAAAACACAAAAAAAGTTGTCACGCCTCTAGTTCTCTTTCAGGTGTCTATTCCCAGTCTGCAACATATATCAGTACTAGTGTGGGCAGCAGGAGTAGGGAAGTGATTATGCCCCTGTACTCAGCACTTGTGAGGCTGCACCTCAAATCCAGGGTTCAGTTTTGGGGCCCTGACTTGAAGGAGGACACTAGGGAGCTGGAGCATGTCCAGAGAAGGGCAATAAAAATAAGGAAGGGTCTAGAGCACAAGTCTTGTGAGGAGCATCTGAGGGACCTGGGGTTGTTGAGCCTGGAGAAAAAGAGCCTCAGGGGGACCTCCCTCTCCAACTCCCTGAAAGGAGGTTGGAGCCAGGTAGGGCTCAGGCTTTTCTCCCAAGGAGCAAGTGATAGGACAAGAGGCAATGGCCTCAGGAACAATTTCTTCCCTACAAGGGCTGTCCAGACCTGTCCCAAGGCTGCCCAGGGATGCAGTGGTGGAGTCCACATCCCTGGAGGGATTGAAGAGCCATGGAGATGTGGTGCTGAGGGACAGTGGTGCTTAGTAGCAGCCTGGCAGTGCTGGGTTAATGGTTGAACTTGATCTTAAAGGTCTTTTTCAAACTAAATGATTCTATGATTCTATTTAATTTGGCCAGCTCAGCCAGGCACATGGGATACCAGTTAGTCATCAGCTGGAAAGCCAATAACATAAGCTATACACAACAAGCAGAAGCTCTGTAACTATTATTTGGTCCATACAGAGTAAAAGTCCCAGTAATTTTAGGCTACTTGCCTTTTAACATTTGCCCTGATAGTGAGACCAGGACTTCAGACTTTTGACTTTTTCCCCTTCTATTTGGAACCCATTTATTTATATCTAACCTAGAAAGTGCAATAGACACTTCTTTACATAGTTAGGCTCAAAGGCTACATCTTTCTCCATAAACAGCTAGAACAACAAATAAGAAAAATAAACTGTAAATAAGAGCTGGGATTCATCTTTAAAGCTGTGTATTAATGCAGCTTTCACAGTATGTCTTCCAAGGGAAGTTTTAGTCTGTACTGCAGAACTGGGAACAGTGAAAGCTGACATTTTCATATACTGAGATGAAATCATCATCCAATTTCATATAAGCAGCAACCTACTTTCCAAAAGCAAGCAGTCATCCTACCACCCTCCTAACATCCTCCTGAAGCCAAGAGGAGTTGTGGGTTACTTTAAATTAGGAGGCAATTAGACTTTGGGGAACATCCCCATTGTCCTTGTAGTGTGGGGATTTAATTTTAGCACCAGTCCTTGAAAATAGTGTAATCTTGTGCCATGATACAAGATTCTCCAGTCTCCAATCTGGTATACAGATTATATCTCATCTTTTCTGTAAGAGGCTGTTGGCATGGCTAAACAAGCCTCCAGACAACGAGAGTGTAACCTGCCACAGTTCTTCTTACACGTGGTACTTCTCTCCAGCCAAATGATCTCCAAGTTGAACTTAGAAGTGTTCAGTTATTCGTCACTGTTCATTCACTCATCTGAAAAATAATTTATTATTGTCCTATTTTTTTGTGAGGTTAATAGAAAAGACAGACTGTGCATAATCAAAACCTTGCCCCCATAACACTTGAAGACTGCATCGGTTATATCCAATGAAGGACAGCAAGGCAAGGTCTCTATGCAGCAATAAGCTACTTAATAGTACTGCTCAGCTCAGATAGCCTAACAGTCATACAACATTTGGAGAGGAAGTGTCTATATATAGTGAAATGTCAAGAAAAAAGTGAAATAATACATCCTCAGAATATTTTATGTTATTAATGGTCTTTCAAGATCATTTAGTCCAATCCCCCTGCAGGGAGCAGGGACACCTGCAACTAGAGCAGGTTGCTCAGAGCCCCAGCCAACCTCACCTGGAATGTTTCCAGGGATGGGGCATCAACCACCTCTCTGGGCAACCTGGGCCAAGGTCTCACCACCCTCAGCATGAAACATTTCTTCCTTCTCTCTAGTCTAAAATTGTTTAAAACCATCACCCCTTATCCTGCTGCAATAGGCCCTGCTTAAAAGTATGTGCCCATCTTTCCAATAGACCCTTTGAAGTACTGAAAGGCCACAGGAAGGCTGCCCTGGAGCCTTCTCTTCTCCAGGCTGAACAATCCCAATTCTCTCAGCCTGGCCTCCCAGCAGAGGGGTTCCAGCCCAGCCAGCATTTCTGGGGCCTCCTCTGGACCTGCTCTGACAGGTCGATGTCTCTCCTGTGCTGAGGACTCAAGAGCTGGACCCAGCACCCCAGAGAAGAGGGGTAGAACCCGCTCCCTCAACCTGCTGCCCACACTGCTCTGGATGTAGCCCAGGACCCTTTACACCTTCTTCTGACAAAATCCACAGGCCAACATTCATATTGCTAGGGACTGCTCTCTGCTAACTCCAAACCACCCTGTTTTGTTAAACCACTGCAAAGCCAATCAACTAAACAGAACACAGAAGTGTTTTTGCAGAAGGAGATACAGGAAGTACACAGGAAGAAGCAAATACAGTATATTCCCTTGTTTTTTTTTTGATTGTTGCCTCTGCAAATCCATAAGTGTAAAAAATGTTGATTGGGAGCTTTTATCTTGAATATTTTCACTTCAAGGTTTTCTCACATGCATAGCAGAGTGGCTCCTGTACATTCAAAGGGTGACCTAGGGAAAGGTAGGATTCCTCAAAGCTAACACCAATGAAGTCTGTGAAAGATGCACTTCAAATAGTCTTGGCCTCCCATCAGAATGCTGGGAGAAGAGATGTCCTAAAGGCTTTCCAGACCAACATGTCATTCATGCTTCCCCCAGATTATAGAGACTACAGAAAATGAGAAGTTTAGTAAAGAAAGAGGAAGGAAGGAGGGAACAAACAGATATATATATTAAAAATTTAAAAAAACACACACCAAAAAACCCCACAAGAAAAGCAGACTCTAGACCCATCCCCCTACAACTAAAATAGGGACAGGGTGGATGTATAAACATAAGCATTAACTGAGGCACATGACCAAGATACTACATAAAAACAGCAGGTAAGTTACCTTTGAAGACAAGGGTGGTAACAAACCAGGAGCTAAGGAACAGATCCCACCTGCCAGCACAGTGCAGATCACAGCAGCATTTTCATTATGATCATTGGCTGTTTTCCAGAAAAATGAGAGCTTTAAGCTATCAAAACATGTGTCAATCAACACATTACTGAGCATAAGCCTATCTGGCAGAAGACATGGGACCAGCAGGGCCAGGTTGTAAAGAACAGCACGAAATAGAGCTTGTGTAAGCCTGGGATTTTGAACCCAGCAGTCATGGGCTGGAAAAACACTCAATCCCTGTTCATATAAAGGATAGAAAAGAGCAAAGCTTTTACCTGGATGTTATTGTGCATCAGCCCAGGATATTTTGCACAACCAAGACCTCATTACTCTAGGACAGAATAAGACAAAAACCACTGGTATTGCCCATCCAGCCCCACATAATCTGTGTGAACACTGCTGCATTTGACAGGCAAATGAAAAAACTCTGTTTTCCTCTTGCACATGTGGTTCCATAGTTATCATCATCACAGCAAAAAGCAGCAGCTTTAGGTTAAATAACAAACCAGTACATTTTCAGAGCTGGATTTGCAACACCATCTATCCCTGAGGATTGCACTCTCTGGGGCTCTGCAGCTCACAAAAAAAACCCAAACACAACCTTCTTCCTTTATAAAGGAGATGGAGTCCCAGCTAGCTCCAAAGAGGTGGGAGGACATCATGCAGCACACCCATTTTCTCATGCTGAGACAGACCCTGGGCTCCCCATACAGGCACGTGGTTCCACCCTCCTCCCTGGACAAGTGCACGCACCTCAGACACCCAATAGATAGACAGTACATTATTAGTGCTCTTTAGAGTCATAAACAGCCATAATATGTGTATGTAGATTTTATATATATATATAATGTACATGCCCACCAAAGGCAGTGCAGGCAGTCTCAGGCCAGACATCTCTCTCATAACCCTCCAAACAGTCTTACTAGCCTGAACCACAGAGTGATTGTAAGAGGAGATATCAGAGAAACCAGCCAAAATCAAGTCCTCCCTTACTTACTAAGACATCATAGTTCCCATGATTCAAGAGATACCAATTTCTCACCTAGGAAGTGACTTTTCAGAGATACCGGAGTGGAATTCACTGCATCTGCTGTTGTTGCATCCTGAAGGCCTCCTCCAGCTACAGGAGCTACATGATTTTTAAGACCATCACTTGCAAACTTTTCTTTGTGGCTCTTTAGAGTCCTCTCCTGATACCAAATCCATCATTTTTGCAAAGACTTCCTTAAATATATTGTATTGTCACCACTCTCTATAGTGTCATCCATTCCAGCATGGAGTAAAGGTGATTTTAAAAAATCCAACATGTCAGTTGGATTTGTAAAATTAATTAAATACTCTGCTCTGCCAGGTGGCCAGCCTCATTTTCACAAGCTTTTTTTTATTCCCCATACAAGCATTTCAGCACACAGACCTTGCTCCACCATCCCCTCTGAAACCTCCAAGGGTTCTTTTGGCAAGTGCAGGCATCCAGCCATGCCAGATCAGACCACAGGTGACATGGGACATCCTATGCCCTTGACCTCTCTGCACTCAGTAATGGATCAGCTCACTCCCATGGTTCTCCTGTGTGGGAAGCAAGAGCACTTCTCAAATGACAGTCACACATTTAGCAGGAGGAAAGAGGGGAATTTCCCCCGTGGGTGCTGATTTGGTGGTGGTATCACAAGGAGGGACGTGCTTATCTTTAGATATCACTACTATAATTAAATCTGGGCACAAACAGCAGCTGCACAGACAAGCCTGGAAGTGACGGGGGTGGCAACATTCACTCTGTAATACAACAGCTGGACTCATTGCTACTCCAGGGTCATGAAACAGCCCAAATTTGGCACAGCTACCTCTGACCCCAACTCCTTGCCAAATGTACAGCTGGCCAAATCCAGCCCCTACATTTTCTTCAACAACACAGCCCCCACCAGGAAAAAAAAAAAAAACAACCAACCACCTCTGTGCCCTGCAGCTTCATTTGTGAAAGAGCTCAGGAAGTCTAGTGTCTATAGAAGTCTAACACCATATTAATCACTTCAATTCAATTGTACCCCTGGAGGTGTATTTGCTAAATCTTGTCTTTCCTATGGTCTTTGACACAGTTTTTTTATGCTATTATCAACATCTCCTTTCACTATAGAGAAAGGGATACATGGGGCAGTGCAGCTCAGTGGAGAGTGGAAACTGAAGCTGCAGTGCCCAGGTAGGTTTTAACTTGCTCCAAGGAGGACACCCTCATCCACAGAAGAAACGATGACAGACAGTAATTTATTTCTTTTTCATCCAAGAGTTTCCACACAATTTTAACATCTACTGCCCAGCAGCACCTGAGCAAATTGGTCCTGCAAAAGTTGCTCATACAGTTCAGAAAAATAAAAATTAACACCCAACACACATGGGTGTGGGGGAGAATATGAATAGCATTGCCCAGCAGAAAGAACACACTCCACCAGTTTCTGAAAATGTCATGAATGTCACCTAGCTCTTCTCTTTGTAGAACTCAAAACAGCAAAAACAATCTATTTCTTAGTCTGGTGTTGTCTTAAAATCTACATCATCAGGAACAGGAATACAAGAACTCGTCCTTGGGGAGCTCTAGTGCAAATGAGATCTCAGAGTTAAAAGGAGTCTGCATCTGAACAGTCTGATGTTACTTGCATTGCAGCTCTTAGGAGAGAGATTTTGGCTATTTCTCACAATCTGAAAAAAAAAATTAGAAAAGATCAGAGAAAGAGGGAGAACCAGAACAGAGAAGGGAGGGGATGAAATGTGTGGTGATTAAATAAAGAGCACAAAACAACATGCAATTTCACTGCTAAAGAAGGGGGGAAAAAAGTAAAAAAAAAAGTTGATTCAGTGCAATGTTAGATGCTGAACAAGCCTGTGTTGGTGAAAGTACTGGAGAAATGGAGACACTGGAGCCTTTATTTTCCCCCTATTGCTTTTTCTGTTCTCAGATCCTCTGGAGGCTTCAAAGAGATTGTGCCCAGCAGGGATGCTGTCCCCTCATCCATGGCCCTCCCTATAGAAGATACCACAGAGCATCAGCACCAGGGCTTAGAGACCTTTATCCCTGGACCACATTCACCCTCCCAACTTCACTGCAGATTTCTGAAGTCAGAAAGTCCAGAAGTTGCTTCAAAAACCATTACAGCATATCATCTTTTTTTGTTTGCTTTATTAAGCACTCACATTCAATATTATGAGGCATTTCTGAAAGATACTTCCATTAGTGGTAACAATTATAATGGGGGCTTTAGAAGTAATTTCAGCCTCTTCTAACTCTCTAATAGCTTTGAACATTGTTTGCAAGTGTTGAGACTCAAATTTAATTTGGTTTTGAGCCACAGAGGCTCTGGACTAATAAGTTGAGCACTGGCCTCTCAAAGCAGTTTTAAACGCTATCTGCTCATAAACCAGTTAATGTGCAAACATCAGCGGATGTTTCCAAAATTCCCCCTGTGGTATGATACTCAGTACTGCTGATCACAGTTATTTACAAATAGCAAAGATAGAGCAACACCCTTAAGAGCAGCATCTTAAGGGCAAGTTGACTATTCCCATATTTGCAGAGTGAGCGAAGAGAGGAAAGGAAGACAGATCTTCACCTGCAAATATGTTCTGTAGTGCTTTACAGGATAACACTCAAACAGAAGGGATGGTGAGTTATGTACCCTTAGGAACAAAACTTACATACAGTAATGAGTTGCAAAAGCCAAGTGGCCTCCTCTTCCCTACCCGATTAGCAAGCAATGTACAGACCAAAAGGAATCCCAGTTATGGGGTGGCTGTATGATTTTTCTGACTCTGCTGTCATCTACATCTCCTTCCAGTTTCATTTAATTTGCACAAACATCTTTTCTGTACACGTCCAGCAAGTCCCTGCACTTTGTTATAGTCTTAAGATAAGTACATTAAAAAAAAAACCCAAAACACACAACAACAAAAAAAAAGGCAAAAAAAAAAAAGCAGTTACTCAGCAGCAGACCTTCAAAGTGAATGAGCTCCAGGACTGAAACTCACTGAGAATGTCCAATCCAAGTCTTCCCTCATATCAAGACTGATGATACCACCAAGATCATCACTACTTCAGTACTACCCTGAAGGAACTGAAGAGTCAAAAGCCAAACCAGTTTTGTCTGCTTTGTCTAGCTCACCATGACCACATGCATCTCATTCAAAGCAGAGAAATGAGCCCTAAAAGGTCACAGAAAAGCAACCAGCAATTCACTCCAACATTCACTGTGAGCTGCTACAAACCACATGCCTCTGACATCTGCAGTGATGGATTGCCACTATCCATCAGATTTTATATGCTTGCCCAGCATCATTTTGAAGGAAGAGGCAGGAGCATTTCTAGCCCACACTTGAGTTGAGGTGAACACATCCATCACTGCTGGCAGCATCGAAGGCAAATACATTCCCCCCCGAGGAAGCCAGCATGAGCAGCTTCCAACCATATGTAATGACAGGCTGGAGAAGAAGTGACAATTGAGAAGGAAAACAATACAGGAGCATAGGCAGTGAATTATGAATCACACCTAGACAGAGAGGGTGTAGTGCTTTGCTAAACTTTAACCCTGTTGCAAAATGTAGTTGTTTAGCTCTAGTTGTCAGCTGACTTAAGATCTTAAAACCTCTGACAGGTCAGTGTAGCCAAAGACTAAAACATGACTAGCATCAGCATAGGCAAGTGTTCACTCTTGCCATGATCCAACACGTAAATCCCTTTAGCCATGGTCCAAGACTAAAAATAGAACCTCCTCCCACCAATTTGATTCACACTGAAATTGCTGGAAAATAAGGAGGATGCAACTAACTGGATGTAGAATTGGTAATAGACACTCAGCAAAAGAAAGATTTGCATGAAGACAACTGCAGGGAGACTCAGACAGAGCTTCCCTCTCAGACCCAGCTCTAGCAGTCAGCCAACTGCCACAGATTTGTGATTGAAATGTTTATGAGGACAGGCTTTTTCAATCAGAAACTCTGTAATTTTGACCGGAGCCCTTGTGTTTTGCCAAAGAGACAAGAAATGTAATTAGAGCATCCAGTTCTTCAAGGCTGGTGCAGATTTGCAAGTGAATGACATGATGGGTTTACATCCAGGAAGCATCTGCTTCTCAGAGCCTCAAAACAAGCCATGTGCTTGGTGCAGCCCAAGCACCAGATACCTTGCTCCCAACCAGAGTTTCCAAGCCAACTCCTTACCCGCTGAAACCATGCTAGGAGGGGAAAGAAAATATGCTTTGACCAATTTGAAATATGGAGAGAAAAGGGAGAGAGATGGTCACTTCATTGTTCCTCCCCAGCTGTAACTGCTGAGATGCTCTCACGTACGTCTGCTTTTAAGTAACAAGATCATTATGGGAAAGGGGTTTTTTTCCAGAACAGGAAAAAGCACATTATTGATTTTTACAAAAGTTTTCTAGAAAGGGAGAAAAGAATAACTTTAAATTTAGCCTGGCTGGTCCACAGACAAGTTTATCCACCAACTCCTATATTTTATCCACTGATTCCTATAGCACAGCAATGCACGTTCAACCATAGTGTCTCCCCAGAGGACATTTAGTTTCAGTGCAATGGCACCAAGCCTGAAGAACTGCCCCAGGACATATGTCAGCCCTGTAGGACACTGTATCCTGTACGTCACACCTAAGTGCCTGAACACATCAGCATCTTCCTGCAACCACTCCATTCTCCAACAGCCTTTGAAGAGGCTTTGCAGCATCACTGCATTGCTGTCATGTTCAGAGAAAAAAAAACAAAACAAAACAATCAACTCTTCCTGCCACTCTATCTCCTCTACTCGCTTTATGTATGACAGGAAGGTTTTAAACACTTCCATCACACTATCTCAGGAGAAAAAGGTTGATACCAGTTATTTGGTCACACACTACGGGAGGAGGCAGAAAGAATCCTAATAACTTCCTATGCATGCAAATATCTAATGAGTCAGAGTCTATTTAAAATGCTAGAAAAGCAGAAAGCATCCACAGCCAGATACACCTTCAATTCACATTGCCTTGTTATGGGTAAACCCCCATCTTTTTGGCCACTGCAACATTTAGCCCCCAAAGAATGGTACATGCACATATTAACCAGCTCACCACCACTTCAGCACTTTCACATGTAGGGTTTCAGAGCACTGAAAGCATCAAACACCACTTCACATTGGTATCAAGCCAGCAGTCCTCACTAGCAGATAAACAAGAAAGATTAAATTGATACCTTCAAAGCCAAAGACTGGTAAGACAAGGGCCAGACCCCAAACCTACATTTAATTCACCAGTCCCCATCATATCCATCATTCAAGGCTTTTATTACAAATATAAAAAAAGCCAACAACAAAACAAGGTAAAGACAGAGTATTAATGCAAGAAGTACAAACACAGTTGAGGCTGCTTAGGGAAGAGAACATTACAAAAAAAGAAACCCAATCTTAGGATCAAGCACAATTTTTATCATTCAATGATAAAAAAAATCATTCCAATCATCTTGCACAATGAAACACACTGAATCACAGTTTAATTAGCATAATGCACAGCTCTTCCATCAGTACTCCACTTCTTGGCTAAGAGAACTCCTCCACAAAATAAGCAGCTTCCTGTGCCCCTAAAGAATTAGCAGTTTCTGGAGGAGGATGAAGATGTAGCAACAGCACGTAAGGAAACACCTTGCAGTCTGAGATTGGGATGCTTTGGCAAACCAGGGGAAAAATTGGCAAGATTTCTGGCAACTGTCAAAGCAAACACACCATCCTTCATTTTATTTTATTCAAAAAGAAGAATCATAATTGGCAATAAAGAGCAGCAGCTCCTGATAGCACTCCAGCTTCCCCAAGGCAGGAATAAGCTCATTAGCTAAAACTCCTGGGTAGTTTTATTTCATATCAATCCACTTTCTGAAATATGCCCACTTCAGTTAGACACATCCAGGCAGAGAAGAGATTTCTGAGATGAAGGACACCTCTCTAGCCCAATAATCAGCTTAACATCACCATCATTTTGTTGGTGTAAAGGAACCTGATCAAACCTTAAAGGACATATTGATCTTGGAAAACTGTTGAGCCAGATGTGTTTGTATTTCACATTAATAAATCCATTGTAAAGTAAAGCTAGTTGCTCACCTCAGGCTCCATCACACAAACCAAGCTATGTAAGGTAAATAATTTAAGTGATAATTATTTTTCTGCCCATCTGCAGTGCATCAGGGAGAGGAAGGAGCAATGAAATAGTTATTCAAGTGGTACTGAGATACCATAAAACTTCCCAGCAGAAACAAGCACCCGATCACATAATGGCCTGGATAATAAACACTGCAAAAAACAGGGCACAAAGGCAGATCCCAAACCCAACCAGAAAGTCAAATAAGGAATTCAGGCTGAAAGAAACCACCAAATACAACTGCTTGGGGCTTAACATTATCCAACAATTGGTGACAGTCTAGTGTGTAGGCTGTTGATTATAAAAGTTTTATCCTACATCCAAATGAGACCTTGTGGGTTGAAATGAGAATTAATCCATTTTATCATCTCTACCAACAGCCTAGAAGCAGGGAAAGTAAAGGTCAAGCACTCATGCACACATTCACAGCAGATGGCTTCCTTTTTACATCCATGATCCTATTTGCAAGAGAGGATTTGACAGTCTCTGAGACGATGGGCTGAGCTGCATGAGGCTGCATCTCCTCCAGCAGTCCCAGTGTGATCTGCTGCACAGCCACCTTGTATGAGTGAGGGTGCATCTGCCCCTGTACAGCACCACAACCCCTATGGACACAATTTAGGTTAGAAATTCAGGCAGTAAAATTGTCTGAATTATAGTGGAAGTCTGTTGATAACACTGGCTTGTCACATGGTGCTGAATTAGAGCCCCTTTTTTGTAGCACACATTTATCTCCAAGGATGGACTGCCTGTACAGAGTTCTGAGGGAAACATCTACCTCTTCAGTTTCTCTAACCTCAAATGAACCAGCATCGTTAAATCTGGCAACAGGATACAGCCCCATGACTACACATCCTCCATTTAGGGAGGGACTTTTGCAAAGATGCACAATACAGGGCTGGGGCTCCCCCCCCCCCCCCCCCAGTTCCTTCTTCCACCAGTTGCCCCCTGTTCAGGTCAGTTTTGTGGTGCTTTGCTGCACAACACCTCTCAGCAGGTCTGAGGTTGAAGCAGGAACCTACAGCAAGCCAGGAAGAAAGGAAACCCACCTTGAGATTACAGTTTTCTTTTTAATTACAATCTGTTGCAAACCTAAAACTTGTTAAAGCAAGTACCAGACCTACACATCAATCTACTCACTAGCTATTTCAGTATTTAAAGAGTATTTAAAGAAGATGGAGAGTCCCTTTTCACAAGGGGTTACTGGAAAAGACAAGGGGTGATGGCTACAAGTTACACCCAGGGAGATTCTGATTAGATACAAGTAGAAAAATTTTCCTAATAAGGATAATCACCCATTGACATAATCACCCCAGAGAAGTGATGTATTCCCAAACACTGGACACCGAAAATTCAGCTGAAAAGTGTGTGCTGGACCATCTTGTCTAGACCAAGCTTTTCCCAAGAAAGGCTGGACTAGATGATCCTTGAGGTCCCTTCCAATCTGGTATTCTATGATTCCATATTCTCCTCACTAAATACAATTAAACTTCAGTATAGCTAGAGGATCACTGCCTCCACACTGAGCAGCTACTTAAAAGACAACTGAGCATAGTTTGTCATTGGTCCCAAAGAAATTAATTTTTCCAGCTATCCCATAGTTCAGCCCTCCAGTTGAACCCAATAGAACCACGACAGGATGCTGACAAAAGCACAGGTTGTTTTAAGGGTATTTGCTGTCACTTCAGCCCAGCGTGTGCAGAACAACTGGTTTTATTTCATTTTCTTAGTTGCCTGCAGGCCACCTCCAATTTGGTTTAACATATTTGCAGAGGGTAGGCTGGTCCCATCACAAAAAATCTCCCAGCACAAAACCAGTGACAAAGTTTGAAGTACTGCCAACTCCAGTTTTCAACAACTGCTGGTGAAAACTAACTGTAACTTCATAAATACTTTCTCTCAATTTAATTTTCATATTCCCACATTCAAGCAGTCCAACTCAAAGAAAACAGGGAAAGACATTTTTTACTTTTATTGAAATAATAATAAAACACAACCACATACGAACTGAATAACTTTTTCCTCCAGCTCTAACTTAAACAACTGAATATATAAAATCCTTCCCAGATCTCTGCTTGTAGGCTCATACATAAGCAAAGAAAACCTTTCACAGATTTTTCTGCTGCCCATAAAGACGGCAGTTTATTATGGAAACAGAGACAGGCTTTTGGTGAGGAACTGATGCTACAGTTGACAAAATTAAAACCAGTGAGAATATCCACTGAATTATAGAGCATGAAGTTGCTCAAAAACCTGGTCCAGGCAACCAGGGAAGATGAGGAATAGAAAAAAAAATTACTTCTTCCCAGGTTGGCTGAAAGATTTAATGGGATATTGCTGACACTTAGAGTTGCATTCCAGAACCATCAGCAGAGATTTTAAAAATACAAATAAAGAAAAAAAACCAACAAACACACCACACACACACCACAAAAAAAAACACACAAAAAAAGGAATAATCAAGTCTGTTACTTTTGGGGCACTTTTTACTCCAAGGAAGAAGTGAACTAGTTGCTCTCAGAGGAAGCAAGTTTCCAAAATCCCACATCTGATGGTAGATAAATGGTGCTCTGTGATGTTTTTCATGCCGAGCATTACAAAGATGGCTCAGGCTGTTAGACACTGCTCATCTCACTCCTAAATGTGTTTATGCTATCAGCCTCTTGGGAACTATTCAGCCACCAAATTCTCCTGCATGATCTAAGCTGTTACTGTTATTACCCAGCATTTCCATTGAAAACAGACCTATAAATACTCAGAATCTCTTGATGCCTCTGCATTTGTCATGCCCAGGCATCAGCCAACCACTGTAGCAAAAATATCATAAACACTTTCCTTCAAGACAGCTGCCTCACATCAGACCTGCTGTGGCATCCCTATGGAATCCGGATGAATGCAACAGCAGCTTTCCCCTACACTTGTACAACCTGGGAAAAAAAATCTCTATCTGTAGTCTCAGAGCATTAGAGCATTATGTCCTTTGGATAAAGTCAGATGTGGGTTTACTACTGTATACCACAAGTCAAAAAGAAAACTAGTCCAGACCCAAAATCTCAACCAAGATAGGCAAGCTCATCATTAAACAAATATTCTGGGTTTATTTTACATAGTTTGTCAATTACAGCACCCACAACCTGATCTTTACAAACACGATCTCGGAACATAAAGCCAAACTGTTCATGAGCAGATCTTTGGTCTAGGTCAGATATAACAAACTGCACTGACTGAGATGAGGTCACCAGCATTTTAGGTGACCAGTTCATGCTCTTGAGCAATGAAGATTCAAAGATCAGACTAAGCCATAGGTGAACAAGATGTTGGAAGAAAAAGCAATTTATTTACAAGTTCAGACCCAATGAAACATGTGCTCCTGAGAAGCATTATGAAGATGAATTTTGGCTTGGCATCCCTGAGCAGAGCTCAAAACTACCTTGGGGGGAAAAAAAATTATATATATCTTTAAACAGCAACAGCAGAAATGCAGGAAAAATACAGCCAGGAGGTGATGATCCTAAATTTGTTTCTACTCCCATGCAGGCGAGCTGTGCCTGAGTCCTACGGAACAAAGGAAGGCTCAGAGCAGCAGAACAATATCCTAGATTTAGTAGTATGTGAAAACACAGTACATGTAAGAAGGTCCTTGGGACCATGTCCAACCACTCATCCAATTCTCCAATCTTTAGAGGAAGTGTGCTTAAAAATGAACCTAATACCATTTTATTACTCTAAGAAGTCCCTGTGTCCCCCCAAAGCAATCTCACTGGAATTTTTTTTTTCCTCTCTAATTGTAAGATACTGTTGAGCAATATCTATTAAATTGGAAAGGCTTTTCTGCTCACTTCCCAGGCAAGTTCATAGACAACAGATAATTCAAATCAAAAAGTACAGCCAGCTATTGGATCAGTCACATCCCACCTCACTACTGTTTTATTTCCTTGCCCTTCATCCCGTCCTTCCTCTTTTCCAGGTTTTGTCACAACATTTTAGAAGTCTCAGTGCATCAGGACAGCAAACACGTATAAAAGAAATTCAATTTCATAAGCACAAGAAAAACAACTGGAAATTCAGTCCATCCACACAGTGAAAAACTGCTATAAAGGAGCAAAAAGATGGGATGAAAGCCACAAAGGAAAGGAAGGAGTGAAACTTCAGACCAGTATTCATCCCCCTATCAGAAATACCACCAACACAAATCAGAATCCCAGGTTGGAAGGGACCTCAGAGTTTATCCGTCCCAAACTTTCTTGGCAAAATTCACATCCCCTTAGCCAACTGCCCATGCCTCAGTTGTAGAAGTCATGTTAAGGAGTACATGGTGCAAGGCTGATGACCAGCTATACCTAGACAGTCTGTAGCTTCTTCATTGTCTTGTGATTTAATAATTCAAGTAGCTGTCAAATAGAAGAATTTCTTACAAAGGACAATATTAGTCAAGCAAGTTTCTCACTATTTGCCCTCAGACTTCAATCCCTTTCTTGCTGTATTCTGGGTTTGGTTTGATTGGTTTGGGGTTTTTAGGCCAATGGATCTCCAGGTGTATTCGAAGTAGACTTTTTGACAAAGGCTGTCCATTGGGCTGCTTACAATCCCCTTAAAACAAAGGTGCCAGGCAAATTGCAACTTTTTTATAATACTCCTCTTTGAAATGGGGTGGAGGCAGAAGGACAATGATAGTATTTATGGCAGAAGACCACTTTTCCTCCACCCATTCTGTGTCAGAACCTGTTTGATCCACCACTGTACTCCACTGCACCTCTCCAGTATCACATCTCCTCAAAGATGTAGCTAGTATTTATAGCTCCTCCTACTGCTGGATACACTGACCTGTTTCCACCATTTCTAGAACTTTAATGCTAGAAAACCATCCAGGTCCCCAGCATATAGAGCTCCCCTGCCAGTAATGAAGATCTCAGCACAGCCAGAATGTGCACAGCCAATACTTCCTCTTCAAGCACCTCCAAAAGCTCATGCTGAATCTGAGTACTCTTACACCTCCATTTATTGCTCCCCTTCACACACAAGGCCCTGCCTGCCTCACTTTTTATCTTCCTCTTAGCCAAACTGACAACCCAGGAGGAGGAACATTCCCAAGATTCATGTTTCAACCCATGTATTCACACTGGGCGATGCCCCTAACTCTTGGTGTACCTAAAGGGAGCAGTAGACAATGACAGATGCTTCACTTGAATCCTCTTCCAATTACCCTGAAGCAGTTACAGTCCGTTCACCAGCAGAAGAGGCAGTGATTGATTGCTGCCCTATTAGAGGAGGCCTGAGCTCTAGCTCTCCTGCCTGACCTCTGCTTCTACTGCTTGCCATTAAGGAACCATTTCTCTGGACTAAGGTAAGAGGCTGGAAAGCAACAGCCTGGTCCCTTGCAAGCTGTATGAGCAGAAACACGTCCAACAAAGATCCCAATTAAGATGCAAGCCAGCTTCCAATTTCCCAGGAATTCTTCAAGGCAGATTCAAGGATTTTTTTTTTTTTTTCAGATTGCAAACCATTTTCTATTTTACAACATTTCTGGAGCAAGCTGTTGGCACAAGGTCACTCCAGATGAGCACAGGCAGCTTCACAGACCAATGCTATGGTTTGTATTCAACCATTACTTCCTAGAAGGCAGGAGAGAGGATAAGGAAGCCCAGAGCACAAACAGCATGATCTCTTGCTCATCTCAAACACCCATCACTGGGACCTTGAAAAGACAGGATGCAGGGCAGGACAACGTTTTGTCTGACACAGTTAGCAAGTTCTAAGTGCTTGCCCTTTGCTCATGAGCCATTGCCCCATCAATACACAGACTTATTCATCCCACGTGATGCAATGCAGAAGGGAAGAGACACATCTGTTAACAAAAGCCACTGATCAGGCTAATAAGCAAAATGCTTTCTCCCCTACGTTTAGAGACAACCCAGTGACCTGAAGGACAATAAGAAGAAATATTTAGAGCAGGGAAAAACTGAATCGTTTCTCTCTTAAGGGGAAAATCAATAAGATCAGGGTCATCGCCAGGCTCTGCATGCCCAGCTGATGTGAACAGAGACTATCCAAAAGAGTGGACAGTGACATGTCAGATTTACCAGCACGAGGTTAGAGCTCAGCTTCCCAGAAACAAGGGTGCACTTGTTTCTGTATCTGCCAGACAACAGGACGCTTTGTGCAAGTCAAAGAAATCATGTATTTTTCTAATACTTGACATATGGAAGGGATTTACCTATTTTCCCTGTAAGAGATTTAAATGGGTTCAGTACACTGCCAGAGGGAAGCCAAATGAAGTCACAAGCTTCAGCAGCAGCTGTGTATCCAAAGCCAGCATCCATCTGGAGAGAAAGCAGAAGCTTTGCTTGAGGGATTTATTTTATTTAATTTTTTTACCTCTCAAGGGCTAAATGTTGAGGCAGGGGATGGGAAATCAGCCATCAAGGGAATTATTTAAGTGCTGGAGTTTGCTCATCACACAACAGCCCATTCAACGCCTTATATCCACAGCAGTGTCACACTTACGCAGCACAGATAAAATGCGCTGGAGAAAAATACAGCAGCATCAAGGCATCGCTTTGCATTGTGTTGTTTATCACTCACTTTTTGCTGAAGAAGCAGGAACCCCCAATGGCTGCAGGCAATTGCAGCAAAATAGCTTGGTCAGACTCTGGTAAATCGCTAATGACTCTTGCAAAAAAATGCCCACACTAATTCTCATCCACCTCAAGAAGAAAAGCAGTAAAATGAGATCTTCCTTCCAGATATTGCTCAGCTAAAAGCTACACCACCCCACCCGAATCAGCTTCAGGCTCCTGATCTTACTGAGGAATGAAAACACTAAGACAGTAAGGCGCAGCTCACAGCGATGTGGTTTGCTCAAGAGCTGCGGTGGTTTAGGTGGTTATGAACCAGGCTTGTTAAGCAAACCCTAAAGTAAGGCATGGCAGTGTGTTCTGAATTAGAGGAACCAGGAGGTGGTTTGTTTTTCCAGAAAGGCCAGCACAGCTGCATCAAAAAAAGTAAAACATGGAGACAGCAGCTAGCAAGAATGAAAGAGGAGTCAGAGAGCAGAAAAGCCAACACAAGCTCTTCCACCGCCATTAACCTGCAGTCCTTCAGCCTGGCAAAAGGGCTGACATAACCAGAGTCTTGCACAACAATACAAAAAAAAAAAGAAATGTGCATCACCCCAAGCATCACAATCAAGAGAAAGGTTGGTTTGTCCCAGAAAGGATGAGAAGAGAAGCTAAGTCTCTCTCTTCTCCCTTTCCTAAGGGTCCAACAGCCTTGATCCCATCGAAATGATTGAAGTTTTAATCACTTTGGGAATTTCAGCCCAGGAGCGAGGCTTTTGCACAAGGTGAGGTTAAAAGCACCAGCCTTCTGATAGTTAAGTCACCCTCAAGTCAGGAGCTGTCTACTACAGTCCCTGCCCCAGCCAATGGATGAGGTAGAAATACAAGATGCTCTCCTTAGAGCAAGGGCCATCTTTGGCACATATGAAGTGATTTGAACAACCATCCAAGCTTTATTTCATGGCAATTGGTCCTACCTTCTGTTTCCCAAAAGTAAACTTCAACTTTGCAACTGGCCAGAGAGGCTTCAGGAAAGTACACAAGAAAGTTAACTCAGATTTTTAAGAGTCAGAAAGCTCCAAGTTTAGGAGACTCCAAATAAGACCTTAGTTGTTTCAATTTTTTCCACCATAATTGTCCCTGAAAAGGGGCCTCTTTTGCCTGCACTGAAGTCAATTGATTCTCAAGTGCTGGCTGACATTATCTGCAAGTAAGTATGATGCCCAAGGCTAAAACCACATATCAAGGAGAACATGACAAGTGATGGGTCCAGACTAGTCCATCACCTCTTCTCCTTTAACAGCTCACTGTAGAGATGCCACAAAGGGAAAGAAAAATTTTCAAGGTTGAGGTGAGCTATAAATACTAGCCACCAAAAAAAAACCCACACAACAACAACAAACTACAAACACACACACAACCAAACAAAACATTAAAACCTCCAGCCACAACAACAGCTTCTCTTTGCACATCTCCAGCTGCCAGTTACACCCTTGAAATCACACTTAAGAAGATCAGAGGTAGTTCTTCTGGAAACAACTTGGAGAAAAAAGTTGTATCTTCAATCAAACACCCCTAAACACAAGGCCCTTTTTCAAGGGGGACTTACAAGACAGTAAAAAAATAAATAATGTATTAAAAAAACATAGGTCAGCTTCACAGGCAACACTGCAGAATAGCCATTATATGTTTAAGCTTTGCTAATCAATGTTATTAAGCAGCCAGCATGTTACAAGTTTCCCATTCATATAAAACCAGAAGCATTTATGGCATCCAAGTTGAGCACCTCAGTGCTGAGGCAGTCTGGATTCCCACCCAAATCCCAGAGGCAGCCAAGCCATCACTAAAACAACAAACTGGCAGATTACTGAAATGTCTTGTGACAGATGCCAGGAAGGCTGTATCTCCACATACATTCAAGTTCTTGCCCAAACACCACACAATATTGTAGAGCTACCTTACCAGAAACAAAGCTGGCCATGTGCACAAGGTCATGGTGCATGGCCTTATTTTACCCTCACCCAACAATACTTCTGAAAGCATCAGAAACTTGTATGCACTACAGGACACCCAGGTACCCAAATAAGGTGTAACTGAGGTATCTGGGGACTCTCAGTCTTTTTCACCACATTGGCAAGCAGACGCTACTACCGTGGTGTAGCCAGCTCGAATCTTGTTTGCAGGATTACACAAAGGACCTTACTACAGGCCAAGGATTTAACTTCATTAGTTTAGTCCCATTTGCACAGCAATATTTCCCCTCCTCACCTCACTAATGCCTTTATTGGGCTGAGAATTGAATTGCAGATGTCACCTCAGGGAACAGGCAGCCGACAGCACCACCCAGCATTATGGCAGCAGGGTTTGCTAGCAGACTCCAGCATGAATGAGGCTGCAAGAATTAGAGCCAAGTTCTGACACACTAACATCTAGTATCAAGATTTCACACATGCACACCCCCTTCCCCAACCCCAAGTTGCACAGGCCATTGGGTCAGAAGGCAGAGCTGTTCTGACAGCCACTCTGGGTGTTTACTTAATATCCATCAAGAGCAGCTTGAAAGAACAACCCCCACAACATCATCATAACCCATCTGTGCTCCCTAGTCTTTGCTATGAGCTTTCCAGCCTCAACCAGCCTTTATTCAAAGAGGAGGAATCTGGCCTCTGCTACAGGTCAGGATCTGGCCACCTGCATTCATGTTCTGGAGAGCTTTTTCCTTGGCTCCACCACACAACTAGCACAAGGGAAAGCATTGCCAGAAGTTGGGTGGAGCTGGCTACAACCACATCACTGCTGAGACCTGAAGGGAATTCAGAGCAGTCATTACAAGCAAAACTCCAGGGGAATTAAACATGCACTGTTTGGCCTAGCTGCTTGTTCACATACATTAAGAGTGTAGGAGACATTTTGCTGGATGCAATTCAGCTAATGCATCTGGGGGGTATAGAAAGATCCTATGGTAAGTAATCCCATCACTGAACTCCTGGAGTGAGGAAATTTTTCAGTCATCTCCATGTTTCACTGGCTCCAGACTGCAGGTTCCTGAAATGCTGGGCCAGAGTGCACAGACAGGCAGATTAGAAGGTCCTAAACAATACAGCCATGATCAAAAAAGTGCATTAATCACAACACTGCTCTAAACAACTACAGTCTTTGCTTGAGCAGTAAGCTATGTGGGGAACAGAGTCTTCTGATGTAAAGATTTACTTCCTAAAAATGTTTGCAATAAGCACGTATGCAAAAGAAACCTGCTGAGCTGCTACAGCTTTTTCTTGGTAAAGGGGGAGGAAAGCACAACCACAACCATCAGATGTCATCCCCTGAACAAGCACTGCTGTAACAACCCACACACTGCAAGCAAGCTGCAGACTTTCGGTTTGTGGTGGCTTTTTTAATTTGATGGGACTAGATCACAAACTATGAAAAGCAATTGTCCCAGAGGGAAATATGCTCTACCTACTGTTTCATTTATTAACAAATGGATCGGAAACTCCAACAAAGAAATAATCTCAGGCTGTGCCTATCCTGGGATGATGTTAGGGTGAAGGACAAGACCAGGAACTCTGTGCAGTTCCTCTATGCAGAAATTTGGCCAGACGCCCAGAATAGGAAGCATGATTGTGAACATCTGTATTAAAAGGCAGAAAGATATTATGCAAAAGCACATCAGCTTCCAAGCCTTTCTGTTCCAGGACTTCTAGCAGCCTCTCCTTTCCAATTAGGATGAACAGCTGCGATGTATTTGGCAAGCTAACCTCTGCCCTCAATTTAGAAGCTTTTTATATCACAAAATAAAAACACATACATTTTACAAACCAAAGAGACCATTAAATCATCCAGCTTGACTTCTGTACATGAAAGGCCACTGAATGTCACCCACTTGAGTATTGTGCTAGAGTTAAACAGCTTCTACCCACGCTCTCCAAAATGCATCTGGTGGTTTTGGAGACTGAGTCCTCAATATTAGCCATAGTATAACAGGAAGAAATAGATCCTCAGTTTTGGGCCCCTCTCTACAAAAGACATTGAGGTTCTGGAGTATAACCAGAGAAGAGCAATAAAGCTGGGGAAGGGTCTGGAGAACAAGTGTTGTGAGGAGTGGCTAAGGGACCTGGGATTGTTGAGCCTGGAGAAAAGGAAGCTCAGGGGAGACCACTTCACTCTCAACAACTCCCTGAAAGGAGGTTGGAGCCAGGTGGTGGTCGGTCTCATCTCCCAAGGAAAGAGGGACAGGACAAGAAGAAACAGCCTCAAGCTGCACCAGGGAAGGTTTAGATTGGACAGTAGGAAAAATGTCTTCCACACAAGGGTTGTCAAGGGCTGTCCCAGGCTGCCCAGGGCAGTGTTGGAGTCCCCATCCCTAGAAGGGTTTCAAAGCCATGGAGATGTGGTGCTGAGGGACATGGTTTAGTGGTGGTCTTGGCAGTACTGGGTTCACAATTCAATTCTATGATCTTTAAAAAAAAACCTTTTCCAACATGAGCATTTCTGTAATCCAAGTAACCCACTTAAATTGTTGAAAACTATTCTAGAAAAATTACATTTATCAATGCAAATTATGACTGTTTAAACATCCATGCAGTATTTCTTAAGGCCACAGCAGACATGTAACTATTAGAAATAGTGCAAACTACTCTCCAGAGAGCAGGCCAAACACAGTTTAAGACAATGATTCTTTGCAAAACAGCATCAAAATCATTGAAGAGCACTCAGATCCTAGTACCAGAACCTACAAGTTAATCCTTAATACGTCCACATGCCTGTAACATGACGCAGTTACTATCATCTTCTGGGATGGAAAGATGTGCCTTATTTAGAGCTACATCCTACAAATACCTTTCAAGGACAGCCTGCACACTCAAATGCCAAGAAATTCAGCTTAAAGAATAAAAAACAGCTTCAAAACAAGCAGTACATTAGGAATTTTCAGTGTAACCTTCCAAAAAAAAAAAAGTGTCATTTGTCAGCATTCTCCGGGAAAAGACAACATCTTTCATGGGGAGATTTAAATCCAGGATGCAACTTCTGGTCTAAGACAGAGACCATTGAGATAGAGGAGGAAAAGCCAACAACCACTATAGGTATAGCGTTTGGGTGGGATAGGTGTATATCTACCCCATTCTAGCTGGGTTTCTGCTCATGAGCCAGGTGACAAGCCAGACTGTCATGGTTTAGGGTCAGGGCAGCCCTTTAAACCTATAACAGATGCTCTGTGTTAACCTCCCTCCATTCCCAAAGGAGAAGGGAACAGGAAGAAGGGAAAGAAACTTAGCAATTAGAAAACTAGAACAGCTTTAATGAAAGTTAATAATAATAAAGAAATATACACAAAATCATTATTGAACCCAACCCCCCTGACGGCAATTACATCACTATCACCACTGATGGCGTGGAGCAGACACCAGAGAGTCCCAGCCTGGGCCCAGAAGCAGATGGGAGCTGTGTTCAGGAGCTGGATTCTGGTACCAGATTCAGGAACACACAGATCAGGATCAAAGATAGAACAGACAGAGTCTTCCCTGGATGCTCCAAGGAAGAAAATGGAAGATGATGGAATCCTTGTTAGTCAGTTTGTTCAGGCTGCTACTCCCTGCAGGTGCAGTCTTTTACTTTCTGCACACAGGACCCAGCAGTGGCCTTGGTCTGCACACCCATCCTTGGTACTAACTCTAAACATGGGGTGTTATCACTGCCAGCAGCAGACACTGCCTGGGAAAACAGGCTGCTCACTTCAGACGGTG
>JANIJG010021017.1:17315-34067 GCA_024611175.1 Megaceryle torquata
TGACCCTGCTGGATGGAGCAGGGGGGTGGCACCAGAGCATCTCCAGAGGGCCCTTCCAACCCCCACCATGCTGGGATAGAGATATACAGAGATAGAGATTAGTATTGAGATATATAGAGATTAATATCCGTGCTCATAGTCAACCAGCCCCAGATCCCACGTGGTTCTCTCCCACTCTGGAAAGTAACATCTTCTTGTTCCAATTTTATTACCACTACTCGTTCTTGTGGATTTGATGGGGCTTCTTTCTTCTTCTTGCATCCAAAGAATTTCACTACTTATTACAAAACTAGATGGATTTCAGCATATTCAGGTAAATCAGAGCAGATTTGCGTATTATTCCAGAAGACCTGAAGGGTTTGCTACACATTTAAACAGCCCAGCTGTGGAAATGCAGGCTTTATCTCCATGGTGTATCTAACAATCTGTGTGTCCTCCCCCATCAGTAGAAAGACAGTCTTTTTTAAACCATAACTATGTCTTGCATAATTAGCAAAGATTAAGGAAGACCAAGGACCAGAGAATCAATTATTTCTATTTAAGACTACAAATTCAGATCTGACCACCCAAAATGGTTAACAGTTCTGTTCTCTGAATACAAGCTTTTGGGAAACGAAGTGATGACAATGAACCACCAAGATGTTACAATCAGCAGAGAGGCAAAACACAAACACACCTTTTATTCTGAGTGGACAGAATTGCCCAAGATGTGTCACCATCTCAAGCAGTGAAAGGCAACAGAAAAATACTAAAAGGTCAGTTTAAAAACCAAAAACTACATGATAAATGAAAGGGGCTGTGAATGTCTAATGAATAAGCCACAAAGATTGGACACCACTGACTTTCAACACTCAAACCTGAGCCAGCAGATTCCCAACACTTAGTCCTTGATACAGAATCATCACGGTTGGGTAAGACCTCTAAAAGTATCAAGTCCAACTCTTAGCTCAGCACTGCCAGGGCACCACTAACCCCTGGCCCTCAGCACCACAGCTCCATGGCTTGGAAACCCCTCCAGGGACCATGGGGACTCCACCACTGCCCTGGGCAGCCTGGGACAGCCCTGGACAGCCCTTGTGGGGAAAAAATTGTTCCTCATGACCAACCTGCCCTGGGACAACTTGAGGCTGTTTCCTCTTATCATGCTTCTTGGG
Organism: Megaceryle torquata; assembly: GCA_024611175.1. Classification (NCBI taxonomy): domain Eukaryota; kingdom Metazoa; phylum Chordata; class Aves; order Coraciiformes; family Cerylidae; genus Megaceryle; species Megaceryle torquata. Next base: position 18,470 of record JANIJG010021017.1, read on the forward strand.
AGAAGAGCCCAACCTCACCTGGCTCCAGCCTCCTGTCAGGGAGCTGTTGAGAGCCAGAAGGTCTCCCCTGAGCCTCCTTTTCTCCAGGCTGAACAACCCCAGGTCCTTCAGCTGCTCCTCATCAGACTTGTGCTCTATCACACAGTATCTATGATCACATAACATAACTGCAACGCTTGGTGACAAGATCTGCAGACAAACAGTCACACTTGAGATGAAGAAAACAATCCTCATTTTCAAACAGTGATGCTTCAGCAGGACCTGACTGACAACAGGGGAGAGCGGCACAAATGTGTTTGGTTCAAGTTTTATTTCTCACATTGGTGAAACACAGCAGCCTCTTCTCGAGAGGCAGCATCTGTAGAGCTGTTCTGACCACATTTTATACTCTAATACACCACAGATTTGGAAGAAAAACAAATAAAGCACAGGTCTCACACTGCAGTTGGGCATACTGAGTCTTAAATTACAGATAATTTAGAAATCTTCTGATTTTACATACACATTGCATTGGCCATTGCTCAGCCTTCATGCACAATTTGATTTTATTTTTAATACAGTCAACACTGGTTTTGGAAACTTTCTTGCTGCAAACAGTATCTCTTCCACTTTAAATCACTTAAATGGTATTTACAGAAGTGTGCAAATTGCTTTGAAAGAAACAAACACTAATATATAATATACAGACAGCTACTTCTACAGTTGAACATCTACTAAAAGGCATTTAACATTCCTATCACACTTTCATTGCCTAAAATAGAAGAATAAGTTATATAAAATAGACCATCTTATTTTCAGACACTTCCATTTCTGCAGATTTGGTCTTTGCAGCAACATTGCAATCAAAGGTTAAAGATTCTACTCCCAAGATTCAAGGGAAGCCCCTTTAAACGGCAGCTTAACATGTTACTTTTGTCCCAGATTTTCCACACTTGGCACGGGGAAAAGCAGAAACAGCTGGGGGGGGGGCAGGGTGGGAAGACACTTTTGCACATCTATGTCTTTTTTTTTGGCAACATGGAAAGTATGTATTAAGAATCTAATGTATAAATTGTAGTTTTTCTTTTAAGGGCCTGTTTGTGTTAGAAGCACAGTTTAAATAGTCTGCAAGTTCCTTCACAGAAGCACAGAAGGCTCCCAAATTTCTTCTTATCTACGTCATCTCCTCAGATATATACAATTAATTGTTCACACACACAAAGAGTAGACTCCTTGGCACAATTCAACAAAACTGATTTCAGAATCAGAAGAGTTGGGAAAAGCTTGGAGAAAATTAGTGTTCCCAGTGCTCCTATATGTGCAGTTACTTTTTTTTTTTTTCTACTTGTGAGAAAGACTCCCCATAAAAAGTGCATGGTCACCTTCATGAACAAAGCCAGGAGGCAGAAGTTGAGTAAACTGGGGCGAGTTGCTCCAATGGTGAAAAAAGAAGAGTTACAGGGAAGTCTTCAAAGCCATCTTTCATGTATACTTGTAGAAGAACAACATAATTCCCTAAATTTCATTTGCATTATTCTATAGAAGGGCAAAAAGTTCTATCTACATCATTAATAACTAAGGGAAATCATGTCAGACAGCAAAGAGCTACAAGGTGTGATCTCAAACAGCTTTAAAATCCAAGTTGACCATTATTGCACGATACAAAGAGACAAAACTGCTTTTTAAACACTCATTAAAATGAATAATGGCATTTTCACAACATCCATGCCTGCAAATCACACTGTAGCTTGTGCACCCACCACAAGGCTATCGAGAACTATTCACTCCAAGAACAGGGAATATTCAACCTCTACAAATCTACCTTTCTTGCAATCATGGCTGACACTCTGATGTCAGATATCACATATATGTTGGACAAATGCTTGGTATTTTTGGATACATTTAACTCCTTAATATGGAAGAAACTGTACCAAAGCTTAATGCTGTGCTCTCGGACCAGTGTTTACTGAACTCTGGGTATCATGTAGCACATACTGATCCTTGCAGGATTCCAAGTGATTTCACCCTAGCACGACTCTTGATTGGGTTCTTCAGAAGAGACAACAGGTACAACTTCCAGCATTGTCAAGTTTTAAGCATAAAATGGTCAAACAAATTTAAGATGCTGCAAAACACACAATGACTCAAAACTGAATTAAAAAAAAAATAGAGATGATGCATTATCAATTCTATGATTCATTAGAATTTGGTTACTCTGAATTCTGAGCTAGTTTGAAAAAGGTCATTGGTAAGAAATAGCTGTTCTATGCTTTGAAAATAGAATGAAAAGTCTTCATAGAGTAGCACATCAATTAGTAAATTAACACCAAGAACACTCATGAACCCAAATATATCACTGAAACATCCACCAGTATTTGTTCAACACTGTCCTCAGAGCTTTACATTCAATGCACACATTATCTGCTACCTCCAGATTCTTTTTTGGTTATGGCAAGCTTCAGCAACTCCACTAAAAAAAGGTTATTTCCAAAGCCTTCAGGTCAATAAAGTTCTTAGGATGAAAGATGTGTGCATACTTTTAAGCTTGCAAGACTAGTTAACTTTGTATTTTCCACACCCATGGGTTCTGTTTGCAAAGAAGAAGTTATTAAAATAATATTCTGCTGTGCAGTAAGAACATATGGAAAATAAACTGTATGCTCCCCCTAGTGCTTATGCAACTGAAAAATCCTGCCTGGTACGGTCTGCCTCAAATGGTGTTAAAAAGAGAATCAGTCAGATGATTGATTGTGTATTTCACTCAGAAAACAACCACAAACATATTACTGGGACCAAAAAGTGTCAGCTGTCAAAATCCCGTATTGAAAATTCTGTACCACTCTCACTACTCTAGTGCTTCTGGGGTTTTGGTTTCCTTTAAACTGTGCTTTCAGTAAAAATTTCTCTCAAATTTTTCCTGTCAACTGATGGCAGGGCCCCAATGAAGCTCTTACCAGGTAAGAAATGAAGTCCAAAGGTGTTTCAAGATGATAGGTACAATCGTGCTTTTTTTCTCCAGTACTGTACCCAGAAGCTGCCAAGTTAATATTAGCATTCTCCTATCACAATTGCAATGAAGCTCTGGTAAATCTGGTACCTTTGGATATGCTTAACATCACAGATAAGTCAGATATTTAAGACAACCTATGTCTGCAGCTAGCACAGTCCACCAGAATATTCATCCTCTTCCTCATCAGCATGCAAGCCTGCTGCAGCTGGTCCTCTTGCTTTGTCTTGTGCAGCATTTGGGGATTTCTTCTTGATTCCACCTCCTGGGACCACCAAGGTAAGACCAAGCTTGGCATACTGACAATAACAAGACAAGTTTAATCGTGGTGCCATCACAGCAGTAAAATCTTGTTGAATTACACTGTACAGAACCGACCGACGCTCACAATAAACAAGCAGGTGACATTCAATATGGCAAACTGATTGATGCTGCTTTCACAGTCTATTTTTCTAGCTTAGGGTAAGCCTAACATAAAATATGAACCAATCTCAAGCATTCTGAGAATGGGATGCAAGATCTGTATTGATGTTGCTTAATAAAGAATAATGTGGCCACATCGTACAGCTTCTGTGGTTAAAGCTTTTTATGCAAAAAAGTCATTTTTCATTAAGCAGCTGCACAGACATTATCTAGTAACAGTTCATGTAAAAAGACTTACAAGTGTTTTCCAGTAAGACTAGTACCTAATTTTTACTATTCATAGTAACAAAGTAAAATGAGTCAATATTGTTACAAAGTTTGGTACCGATGGATGTCTCCTTCACCCCTTTTGCTATCCTTATAACTTCCTACAATTTCCAAGTACGACTTAAAAAGAATAGAGAGGGGGATGACAACTACTACTTAAAATTAAAAAAAAAAATCCTTCACTAATTAGCACTGTGCTAAGGAAGAAGCACTGAAAAAGACATATGGCAATACCATCCTGCTGGCATCATATTCTGCAACCTTTACGCACACGCGTCAGCTATATGGTGTTTCTGAGATAAAGCATTAGCAGCAAATTGTGCTGATCCCTAAAGAACTAAGCAGAAGGGAAGTGAATTTTGGTCAACTCATCAAACAGGCTCAGCAAATTCACAACAAGCTTCTCTTTCATCTAAACCTTGCCGTGCAGAACAACAATGTGGGAATTTACATGGGCAGGCAGCAAAGTTAAAGAATACATCAAGTTCACAGGCACCAGGCAGAAAGACAGAGCAAGTCATATTAAATACATGGACCCTGCTCTTCTAATTTTCCTCCACTAGAAAAAAATAAAACAAAAATCATAATTAAAAAAAATTAAAAAATTAAAAAAAAATCCTTAACCTGAACATACAAAATTATTATAAAATAAAAATTAAAATACATAGGAACTGTCTACTTACATCATTGTCCATGTATTTGAAGAGTGGCAAATTACAGACTTCAGAAACTTGATCCTGATCTTGCTGGTCATACCCTTCTAAAAGTTGCTCTAGGGCTGCACAGTCTTCACTTCCATTAAATCCTGGTATACTGAGGAAATTAAGAATTCATTTAGGGCGCTTCAACAACAGAATCATTGAATCATTTTGGCTGGAAAAGACTTTTAAGGTCATAGAGTCCAACTGTTAGCCCAGCACTTCCAGGGCACCACTGACCCATGGCCCTCAGCACCACAGCTCCACAGCTTGGAAACCCCTCCAGGGATCACGGGGACTCCACCACTGCCCTGGGCAGCCTGGGACAGCTCTGGACAACCCTTGTAGGGAAGAAATTTTTTCCATGTCCAACCTAAACCTCCTCTGGTGCAACTTGAGGCTGTTTCCTCTTTAAAGTGTAATCTAAGTGACACTCAGCTATCTTCAAGTGCTGCTGATTGAAGAGCAAGCAGCTTTTAAGAATCTGAAGAACTGCTTATTCCACAAAACTATAACCACTGATTTCTCCAGGTACATGGATCATATCCATAAAATTAAACTTACATCACTGTAAGTTTCCATGTTGAGAATAAGGCCACAAGCATAGTCAAGACAAAAAGATTAGAATTTTTCTGTTTTCCCTGGATTAATTAGAATTTTTCAGTTTTCCCTGGATTAATCAATAAAATCCTCCCCCAACTTTACATACAGAAAAATTCTGTAATGAGTTTCTAATATATAAAATACAAATTGAAGACTTGAAAATATGAGCAAGATGTTAAAAGACTGATCTTGAAAAATTCTTCCTAAAAATAAAGTACAATTTAACTTACACATGTTCACACCATTTCACTAAAAACACAGATTATGTAAAAAAAAAGTTGTTTCAGGATTTTATTACTGAAGTCCTAACAAAAGCTGAAAGGGAGAGATGCTGGGTAAGTCTCTACAACTAAGTAAACACAAATTCAGGTTTTGACACCAGAGTTTTCTCCTGGGTGTGTAAAGAATGTTTTCTAATAGTAAAATCTATATTACCTGTCAGCTAATTATTTATTAAAAACAAAATTGTTGAACAAGAATAAAAATAAAACCCACAAAAGCAGAAAACTTGGTTCTTTCAGTGTATGATGATGGGAATATCTTCTAGATCAGCAACACCAGAAATGCAGTAATTCACATGCTGCAAACTTTTCTTTAACAAAGACATGTAATTAATCTATCCCTCAGTCTAATCACCATACCAGAGAGTTTAATAGATTATACTGGGATGCTGCTATTGTGCCTTATGACACTGCAGAACAAAACATGGTAATGACAAGCTAGAATTTCAGTTTTTTGAGGGCCTCCACACATGACAAGGCAAAAAGATTCTGAAAAAAAATAATTCTAATTCAGTGTGCCACATAAAGAAACACCCATTTTTAACACTACACATTTATTTACAATGGCTAATCTGTCTCTGCTCCAAAAAAGACACAAGGTAGAGGATATCAGCAAGGCAAGAATCCCCTAACAATACTATGCTCAGCTTTTAACAAGAAAAAAAAAAAAAATCTGGAGAACTTCTAATTGCCACCTCATTTCACCTACTGCACATAACTACTTTTATGACTTTTTATTTTAGGTTCATTATGAAGGTTCACCATGGTAATTCCAGCTAAATTTGTTAAGAGTGAAAAAAGCCCCGATAGCTACATACCAGAGAATGGTATTATTTTACTCTAAGTCAACACAACTACAGGTTTAACATTTCTTGACAGAAGGTTTTGCTGTTGCTCTTTCATAAGAACAGATGTACATGAATGAAACATTCAGTTTAAACTGGCAGTACATGAAGCAGACTTACCTATAGCTCTCCCTCACACATCTTTCTGCAGCAACATAATCATTTCTGTGAAGATGAACTAAGACTTGAGCAATAGTTTTCTAAACAAAGACAAAAAACCAACCTGGTAAGTCTTCATAAATAACAAAATAGGAGAAAAATACTGAGCTACAAATATTTAGCAGGAAAAAGGTCCTTCTGTTCTGCAATGACTCTAAGATAACGACACAAGAGTGTCAGAACAAGGTACTGAAAAGGTGATAAGGTATCTCCTCAGCTGGTATGAAACAGATCATCTTCTATAACATTTATATACATAAATATATAACATAAAACTGCTTTGTTACTTTGGGTAACATTTTCATTTTTGATGCCTTTGCAGATTGACAGTATTGTATCTTCAACATTACAGCAGTGAAAACAGCAGAGTTAGAGGTTGGGGAAACATGTACTACCACCAATTCTCAGCACTGAGCAAGAAACATATCCCTGAATGAAGAGGTACACGTTGTCAGTCAGATGTTGTTAGTTACCCCAGATGCCTTGAAATGAACTATCAGAATTTGTCTGTTGGGATTTACCTTATAACATGTCGGGTAATTTTCAATTTCCTTATAAATACTTTTTTCCTTCTGAAGAGATAATGCAGCCTCATCTAATCTAAAAATAATAATTAAAAAAAAAAAAAAGTGATATGAGCACCAGGAATACAGCAAAATGAACCTAATGAGGTAGATAAAGAAATACATAGTCAGCAATTCCTTTTGTATACATGCAGGCTAAGAACATGTCTGGTATTCACACAGAGAAACTTTGTTTCTCAGAACACTGTACCAGATTAATGCCTTGTTGAGTACCTAAATTTATGTACCTTGTTACATACGTAGACTTCTGTATGTCATGAAGTTACTATAAGCTATCACTAAGTCCGAGATCCATGAAGCATCACTATTCAGTAATAGTATCTGCTTTTGAGTTTTAATACTCTTAAATCATCATATTAAACTCGTGGATATTAGTAACAGAACGTGAGCTATAAAGCAGCAGAGCAATGAGGTCTTTTCAGATGTTTAGAAGCTACCCTGACTTGCTTTCACAGAAAGACTTTCAACCTACTTTACAAATTTCCTTTTCTGAGTGCAATTCTGTAGTGAAATAAAAAGTATCTTAAAAGTAGAGTAAGAAACACAGATAATTTCTTAAAGCTGAACCGCAGGTCAAGTTTGATCATAGCAATTAACAATATAAATTCCCATTAATACTCCAAGATTCACTCTTCAAGAAGCCCAGAATCAGATTGTGCAGCCAGATTCCTTTCCTCAGGTTAGTCACCTAATTCCCTTCTTTTAAATTCCACAGCTATAGAAGACTTTCAAGTACTTTTTATATATTAGTGCTGGAAGAAAATAAAAAATAAAATTCCTGAAGTAGGTTCAGAATTAATGAAAACTGGTGTATGTGCTTTCTAGCTATGCAACAAATGCAAAGGACACAAAGCATAGAATCATAGAATGGCTAGGGCTGGAAGGGACCTCCGAAGGTCATCTAGCCCAGCCCCCCTGCAGTGAGCAGGGACACCCTCAACTAGACCAGGCTACTCAGAGCCTTGTCCAGCCTCAGCTTAAATATCTCCAGGGATTGGGCCTCAACCACCTCCCCGGGTAGCCTATTCCACTGCTCTACCACTCTAAAAGTAAAGAACTTATTCCTGATGTCCAATCTAAATCTACTCTTCTCTAATTGAAGCCCATTACCCCTCATCCTTTCACTACAGGACCTTGTAATCAGCCCCTCTCCAGCTTTCCTGTAGGCCCCCTTCAGGTACTGGAAGGTGGCTATTAGATCTCCCTGGAGCCTTCTCTTCTCAAGGCTGAACAACCCCAACTCCCTCAGCCTCTCTTCGTAGGAAAGGTGCTCCAGCCCTCTGATCATCTCTGGATGCGCTCCACCAGGTCTATGTCTTTCCTGTGTTGAGGGCTCCAGAGCTGGACCTCTGGAGAGGCAGAATCACCTCCCTCGATCTGCTGGCCACACCTGCTCTTAATGCAGCCCAGGATGCAATTGGCCTTCTGGGCTGCAAGAGCACACTGTTGGCTCATGTCCAGCTTCTCATCCACCAAGCCTTACAACCCTCCCATCCCAGAACACAAACCAGGTGGTTCCTGGATGAACACAGCTTAAAACTGAATTTTAGTTTGAAGTGTCTCAAAGAAGAATTAAGTAACAGTATATAAACCTAACAATGGCAATAAATAAATAAATAATATTCAACTAGAAAGTGAAAATAACTATTAAGGCTTCAATTCTATTTAAAAAAGAAAAGACACAAAGCTATACCTGCGCCCTCTGACTAGAAGTCTTGATGCCTTCCCCAACATTTCTAATGCTTGCCGTAAACGTTCTTCATTCTAGAGAAGAAGAAAAAGAATTCAGGCATTTGTATCTCACTTGCATAAAACAAAGACCTCTAGACCTTAGTCTCAGTATGTCAACTGTAACTTAAACAAACTGTTAATTATTATATCAGTAGCTCACAGGCTCAAGGGAAACAGGAAGAGTACTGATGCATCCAAGACCCACGGCCAGCTCCTGTATGATCTACAGCACAAAGAAACATCCATGCAGATTTTCTGATCTGGAAACACGTGACAAGTGGTGATAGAGAAGTACGACAAAGCAGCAGCAAAACAGCAAGTCACCTGCTCATGGTGTGGGTAGAGCATCAAGTAAACCCTTCTCTTCTGTGCCTTCAAGGATTTCAAACTATTTTAGGCTCCAAGACTCAAGAGCTGCCATGTTTCTACCCTCTGGGCTGCCCAACAAGAGGCAAAAGGCTTGACAACATACAAAAATCAGATTCAGTCAAGTCCCAGACTGAGAAAAAGGCAAAGTAAACTGACTCCTAGCTTCTAGAACCTCCTCCTCTACAGCATAAGAAACCTTCGGCTTCATTACTCAACCAATGATGTGAAAGGAAGGAAACAGAATTTAGGAGCTAATCTTGAGCTGTTTCTTAACTTTATAGCTGAACCTAAACTGCATTATTCATCTTTGTATACTTTCTGGAACTGGAAAATTCTTTGCTGGTGGAAAAACAAAACTAACCAACCAATCAGATAAAATCCACCCCCCCACCACTTACTTCAAACACTGATGCTGCTTGCTGGTAGAGCTGAACAGCCTTCTCTGGGCTCACATTTTCTATTAACCTGTAATAAACATCAATCATTTCAGATGAAATAAAAATATCTTTTTACCTAAAAGCATCAAAAAGAAAGAAAACCAAAGACATACACACATCCTGCATGCATTCTAGCTACCAGTACCACGGACTTACTTTCCAGCCCGTTCCAGTGCAATAGCTGCTGTGTCTGGTGTCCCATTCTCCAGGTACATCATACTGGCTTTCTCAATCAGCTGAACTGCTTCAGGGAGCCTCTGCATCTCCTGCAAAGCAAAAGTCAGAGGAATGCTGCTGTCAGGAATTGTGCTTCTGTACAATGAAACTAATCAAAGCAAACCGTAACGCCTTATTTATTAAAATTCTAATTGTTATTGACAAACTTGTAGAGCTAGTAGTGAATGTTGACCACCAACTCCAGAAAATTCACTCCTAAGTACCAAACTTTATGTAAGGAATGAATCTGTGGTAGCTTAGAGCAGAAGCAGCATCACTCTTCTATTACCCTCTGACATGAGGCCCTTTCCATCTATAAAAGGAAAAACAATTTTTTACCCCTCAATTACAAATATTGCTTCCCATACCTACTGGGGGAATTGGTGGGGACTATGAGTCAGCAAATAAAATATCACTTTAATATGCAATTCACTCACATATATTTGCAAATGGGTCCAGTGAACAATATTCTTCACTATAAACCAGAACTTTTTAATAAAAACTAGTAAATGAAAATACCTTCAGCATCATGCCAGCTTGTTCATAAGCTCTGCAGAGAAAAAACATTTACAATTTAGTTAGGGTGTATTTCAGCAAGCTGCAGTTACGCAGAAGTTAACATGCATCAACTATCACCTCACTGATAATATTTTATGCTTTGAAGATGTTTTAAATGTTTTATTTAATGAGATGGTGCATGAGTAACATTATCTTCCACAAATGAAGTATTTCAACCACACTCCCCACTAAGAATCTATTCTCAGATCTGAACCACAGGCAGCAGTGGGATTATTTGTTATTATCTGCTTGCTTTCAAGTACTCTTTAATTAAAAATTTCTTTATAAACTCAACAGTATAGCATTTCAAAGCTACAGAAAGTTGATCCAAGAAACAACAGTTATATAAAAAGGTGCTGAAGAATGTCAAAATCATCATGCCTTCAGATTACCACTGCAAGATTTCAGACTTACCTAGTGTGCGCTTCCATTAAACTGATTTTGAAACAATGAAATTTAGTGGTCATGAGAGTACTGGGTACACAGTTGGACTTGATGATCTTGGAGGTCTTTTCCAACCTTAATGATTCTGTTAAATCACTTGAACCATACCATTGACTACAGCAAAATCAAAATGATGGTTCAGGCTTGTACCATACATTAGAAAACTTATTTTTGATTCCTTCTGTACTTACTTGGCAGCATGGAAGAGACTGAAAGAAACATTGTCAAAGTCAAGGACAAAAGCCACAAAAATATAATGCAGAAAAATTATTAGCGTGCAAAATCTTAGACAAGCACTAGTTTCAAAGCAAGGAATCCCTTAAAGGCAAATCAAACCTACTGTATTTGTAGGCAAGGTGTCAAAAATAAGTGATTCTAAGGAAAGAATTAATGCAACGTACCAAAGTAGATAAAGTTGTAAAAAGCACTGTTTAACATTTTTCCTGGTTAGTAAATAGCAGTACAAGTACTGTAATAATGGCAAGGTTGAATTTAGTTTATACCATCAGTTTGTAGGTATTTAAAAAGATTTCTAAATAATTTCTAAAAGATTTCTAATAATTTCTAAAGCAGTACCCTAGCACTCAGGTACTGGTCAGCATCTTATTGCTCCAGATACTATTAGACACAACACAGATTCTACCATTTCTTTAGTTTTCCCACTCAGTACACACAGGAATAGTCTTTTAAAAGACAATTTTGTTAGATTGACAAAACATGCAAGTATATTAAACACATCTTTTAACAACCCCCATTACCCCCTTCTAAGTAGCAACTAGTCAGCTTCTTAAGGAAAAAACAAAAAGAGAGTAAGAGTCAATGAAAAGATACGCTTTGTTGTTTTCATGTGCCTCAGCTTCCCGTAAACAGGCTTCCCTTGCCTGGTCAAACTGCTTGGCATTCTTAAAAGCAACAGCTGCAAGAAAAATAGAATTCTTTTTTACAGCTTCCCATTATCCTTTTTTCCTGCACTTTAGCCACGTAAAGAAACGAACAGACTCTTTGAATGAATGGTTAGTTTGGCAAAATAACCTGTGACAGTCCTCCTTGCTTTATTAGTCACCATTAAAAACATTTATCCTCAACACCACTTCTATACCATCACCCTACCACACGCTGCGCGTTGACGTGATTTAGCTGGATTTTGGAGCTCACTCATTCTCTGTTTTAATTACAGAGCTGCAGGTTAAAGTTTTAGTCATCAGAGGTTATACAGAAATCAGTATGGCAGGAACAGAAGTGTACCATCACCAGAGCACACCTACAACTTCCTCAGCACAACCACTTCAGGGCACAGATAAATATTTCTATCTCTGGTTTTTTAAACCTGTTATTTAAATCCGTGTAGGATTTAAAAGAAATTTCCATTGTTGAAGGGTTTAGTTGTCCTTCCAAGTTTGTGTATTTTTTTATTAAGCCTGAAATGAGTAAGAATGCCTAGAGTAAGAAGCCAAAAACACACGATAAATTACTCTTACTATTAAACTATTATTATTATTAATATTAATTTACTATTACTGTTCTTAATATTAAATTACTATTACTGTTCTTATTACTACCAAAAAAAAAGAAAGTCATTTAAGAGCAAAAAGGAATCAACTAGTAAGAATTTTCTATTCAGTGTGACACTTGCAGTGGAAAAAAGAAAAAAGAGATCTCACTACACCTAAAAAAACCCCTCTCTACTGAGACAGTCTTTGTCTGGACATACTTCAGAAGATGATGTAAAAGCAAAGTTTTAAAACCAACTTGAGTATTTGTTGTTTTGTAGGTAAAATCATGGGATTTGGGGTGGGCAAGTGAACGAGGGAAAGCTTTATTTTTACCACACATAGTAATATACAAAGTAGAAGTTGTCAGAATAATTCTATTTTTATTTCAAGCTTACAACTGTTCTAGATCTCCAAGTACAAACTGAAATTTATTTTATGGTGCACTAAGTATTGCTGTTGTTTTATCTTATTTTGGCTTCACAACAGTTTTTCTTGCACAGCAATGTACTGAAAATTGTGTAAAACTTTATCAGAGATTAACCTTTAAGAATACTTTGAAAGCATAAAGTACATGGCCACGTTTACAGCCATACATACCTGCCTTCCCATATTCTGTAGCTGCACTGTCATAATCTGGTTTCCACTTTAAGAATCCAGTTTTCAGACTAAAACACAAGAAGAAAGGCCTGTTAACAATTAGTAAAGGGTTTATGTTTTATCTTTTAAGCATTTCAGATGTATTTAAAACTTTAGACTACCTCTGAAAAGGAGCAATTACCTATACACAAATATTGTGGTTGCATCACTACCATAAAAAATAAACATCACCATTGTTAGAGGAGTTGCACACCAACTGACCAACACAAAGCCTCCTATGTCATCTGCTCTGCCCTGATGAGACTACACCTGGAATACTATATCTAGTTTTGGGCTCCCCAGTTTGAGGGAGACAGGAATCCACGGGAGAGAGTCCAGTGGAAGCTACGAGGATGATTAAGGGACTTGAAGATCTCTCCTATGAAGAAAGGCTGAGAGATCTGAGGCTGTTTAGTCTTGAGAAGGCTGAGAGGGGACCTGATTAATGTCTATAAATATCTGAGGGGTGGGTGCCAAGTGGAAAGGGCCAGCTTCTTTTCCGTGGTGCCCTGTAACAGGACAAGAAATAATGGGTAGAACATAGAAACATGTTCTGGCTAGAACACAGGAATGGCTAGAACATAGAAAGCTCCACCTCAACATCAGGAGAAACTTCTTTATTGTGAGGGTGATGGAGCCTGGAACAGGCTGCCCGGAGAAGTTGTGGAGTCTCCTTCCCTGGACACTTTCAAAACCTGTCTGGATGCATTTCTGTGTGGCCTGCCCTGGGTGATCCTGCTCTGGCAGGGGGGTTGGACTCAGTGATCATTAGAGGTCACTTCCAGCCCCCAACATTCTACGATTTGGACACCTACAATAGATTGCGACACTACAAGGTGGCACACACACACACAGGCATAGCTATATGTCAGGAAAAATATATATTGCAAAATGAGGTGAGTCATCAGGCAATACTGATTTCAATAGTATTACTTCCTTGCTTCTAAAACAAATATAAAAATGACTGAAACTTTAGTGTCCACTTCTACATTTGCTGTAAGCAGACACTGCAGATGCCATACATGCTTCATTTGGAAAGAAAGTTGGGTATAGAATCTGTGTTGGTCTTGTTGTCTTACTTGCATGAAAGCCACAGTATGTATCTCTAAAGCAAGTCTGTATATAGTGTAATTTTTAATCACAGGCAGAGTCTCAAATGCATCAAGCTGAAATACACAGCACTTACATCAACATACAGCTGGAGATTTAGGCACCTTTTATTTCAAATGCTCTCCAGGATAAGCTTAAAATTAATTCCACCAAAAGGCATTTTTGGTCAAGGAATTTAAACAAGAAACTCTGGTATGGATTTTTTTATTCTGAAGAGGTTTCTACCTTTTCACAGTTTCTATTTTTGATCCATGATTTCTGGGTGGCCTGATACTATTCTTACTAAAATTATAGCATCTTTGGATTAGAGAGTTCTGTAATATTGTTGACTGTGACGTGGTGACTTATAAGCAAAATGTCTACATGCAGTGTTAAAATACACAATAAAAGACTACCATATGTAGATGTTAAGCCCCCTAAGCTAATTGCCAGCACTGGTCTTTGCAGCCATTGAAAAAGAAACAACCACACACTTCTCATAGGCAGAAAATAAACAAATAACACACTATCTGAGCAAAGTTAAGCCCTTTTATTCACCAAAACCCCCATAACTCTTTCACTCACTGACTACAGCAGAAGGGACTCTCCTCGCTTTACAGTTAGGGTCAGAGCAATGAAGTCTATCATGGCCCTTCAGGAAACCGCTCAGGCTCAGCCGTACAGCCTCATCGACAAGGCTGCCTCGTTTTAGAGCCGCTTGGTTCTCCCAGTTTAGGCAAGACGGGTGCCCGCTAACCCCCAGCCCACGTAGGGAGGGACCCCGGAGGCAGAAGACGGGCCAAGCAACCATGGCCGCCTCCTCCTCGCCCAGTACCTCCCTCCCCTTCCCCCGAGGTCACGTCGCCTGGCACAGGCGCTCCTAACACTCAGACTCCCCACCTCCGACACCGGCAGTCGTGTGCCCCCCCCTTCCCCATAGCCCCCTCCTCCCCGGGCATCACAGGAGCCGTAGCTCTCCCCGGGCCTCCGCTCCCCCCAGGGCCGCGGGACAGAACTACAGCTCCCAAGAAGCCCCGCGTGAACGGGACCCGGGGGTGACGAGCTATCACCCCGCTAAGCCGGCGGGCAGCGGCCCTACAGGGCTCGCAGGCCGCGGCAGAGGGCTCGGCAGAGCCCCGCTCCAGCAGGAGGCGAGACGATTCCTCCCGGAGGCGAGAGAGCCGGGCGGGCCTGACCGCCCGGCCGCTGGGCTGGCAGCCATCGCACCGCTCCCCACCTCCCCCTCAGGCACCACCCCCAACCTCCAGCCACCTTCCCTTCCCCCCCACTCACTATTTCTCCGCTTTAGCGATGTGTTCGAGCGCTTCGTTTATCTTCTGCGCCGCCATCTTGCCAGCCGGGCCCGTAGGCTCCCGCTTCGGAACGCGGCTGGGCCGGCGGGGAGCCGAGGGGAGGGATTGGGGCCCGCCCCGCCCCTTCACCGCGCCTGCGCAGCAGCTGACATGGCAGCGCCGAGGCACGAAGCGCAGCTGGTCACGGATTTGACTGGGGGGGGTGGTTGTCCCTCCGGGGTGTTCCTCCTTCCCCAGCAGTCCTGTCAGTGGTGTTGCCTGGCAGAGGTTGTGCAGGTCAATAGGTTGACCGCAGTGTTGGGCTGCGCCTCGCTCACAGTCACCGAATCCCAGCTTAGTGGGGGTTGGAAGGACCTTGAGATCACCTGGCCCCATCCCCGTGCTCCAGAAGGGTCACCCAGAGCAGGGGGCCCAGCAGCGCAGGGTCCAGGTGGGGTTGGAATCTCTCCAGAGGAGACTCCACAAC
>JANIJG010021018.1:10841-24331 GCA_024611175.1 Megaceryle torquata
GTGCAGGGGTTGGGCGGTGGTTGTGCAGGGATTGTGCAGTGGTTGTGCAGTGGTTGTGCAGTGGCTGTGCAGGGACTGTGCAGTGATTGTGCAGTGGCTGTGCAGGGACTGTGCAGTGATTGTGCAGTGGTTGTGCAGGGACTGTGCAGTGGCTGTGCAGGGACTGTGCAGTGATTGTGCAGCGGTTGTGCAGGGACTGTGCAGTGGCTGTGCAGGGACTGTGCAGTGATTGTGCAGTGGTTGTGCAGTGCCTGTGCAGTGGTTGTGCCACGACTGTTCAGTGCCTGTGCGGGGGCTGTGCAGCAGTTACACAGTGGCTGTGCAGGGACAGTTCAGGGACTGTGCAGTGGTTGTGCAGTGGCTGTGCAGACAAGTGCCAGCTGCCGAGCTTTCAGTGCTTAGAGCACTGTGACCAGCTTCTAGAGTGCTGTGGCACTGGGACCTCTCTGCATTTCAGATGGAGCCTGGAGGATTCCCTTGTTAACCTCCCCGAAGGCTAGAAGATGTGAGATTAGATTGATCTCAGAACCCATCAATGCCATTCCTAAAATGAGCAGGAGGGCTTGATTTGGAGTCCTTTGGAGTCTCCTGTGCCTGGGGACAGGGCCAGGCGCACTGTCATTGCACGTGTCCTGGTTTTAAACGGCAGCCAAAGCGCCTTGTGTGGCCGTGCAGAGAGTCACCAGTAGCTGAAGGTATGTCGAGTCCACCTGCACAAACATCATAGCTCAGCAGACACCACCACCATTTGACCTTCCGTTCTGGAGGCAGTGTGTGGAGCTGAGCTCATGGCCCAGCTGGTGCAGCACAGCCTGGTCCACCACATCTGGATGTGGGAGGTGAAGCCGTGACCTGTTCTGCAGAGAAGTCCTGCTAGCTAAGCCACACTGACCTCCCAATTCCCTTTAAGGGTTTTCCTCTCCATTGTTTCCAAAACACTGGTAAGGAAGCCTAAGAACCAGTTTCCTTTCCTGATGATAGCAGCCTCCCCATGTACAAGTGTCCTTTTCTCCCCAGGTCTCTCCAGCAGAAACTGTCACCACTTGGGTTTTTCACCTCTTGTTCCCCAGTTAGTGCCCAGCAGCACAGACTGGGGAACAGGAGGATTTTCCTTCCTTTACCTGGTTTCCAATGGCTTGTGCTAAAGCTTAGGCTTGTGCTGGCAGGTGCTGGGGAGTTCTTCTCTCTGATCATCCCCCCAGCATGGCAATCAGGTTCAAACAGATGGTTTTGCTATAAGCAGTGTCCCTGTAAATGACAACCCCCTTCCCTGAACCCCCACCTCACTTCTACTCCTCACAGCCTGGCCTTTCCCTTGCAAAGGCTTCCCAGGGATGCTCATGGGCTCCCTGACCTTGCTTGATCCCTTCCTTCTGAAGAACTTAGCCAGAGCCACTGCAGAACTGGAGAGACAAGCCTTGCCTGAAACGCTGACCCCTGAGAGCCCCTGAGCTCTGGAGCCAGCCCTGACGTTGTGTGGTCTTGGCATCAGGCAGAAGTTAAATTTTCCCTGCAGTAAAGCGGCTCCAGCTCCGTGCAAGCTGCGCTCGCTTGCGGCACAAGCAAGCGAGCTGGGTGAGCTCGGCTCATGGCCAGCAGTGCTTTGGTTTCCCCTTTGCTCGTGCAGGGGCAAAGCTCACAGCAGTGCCGGGAGGAGTAATTAATTCGGTGGTAATGAAGGGTTGTGCCATCTCTGGACTGTGTTCCCCTCTTCTCCAGAATGGCTGGCAGTGTTTTCCTCCAGCTTGGATAGAATAAACCCAAGGAGGGGGCACAGAAGGCCAAGTTTGGGGCGCAGCGCGTGGTAGCGATCGGAGACCTCTCCCGCGGTCACAGGGACGAGCCGCGTCGCCCTCGGCAGCCTCGGTGAATGGCTCCGTTCAAAGCCACGGTAACTTCAGCTCTCGTTTCTGTCCTTTTGTCAAGCAGGCAGTTCTCAGCAGCCCTGGAGGACCTGAACGAGGCCATCAAGCTGTGTCCCAACAACCGTGAGATCCAGCGGCTGCTGATGCGGGTGGAAGAGGAGTGCAGGCAGGTCCAGCAGCAGCAGCAGCAACAGCAGCAGCAGCAGCAGCAGGCACCGCTCCCGGTGGAACCTGAACCTGAAGCCCAGCATGAAGAGCTCTACTCTGTGCAGGATATCTTTGAGGAGGAATACCTTGAGCAGGATGTAGAAAATGTGTCCATTGGCTTGCAGACAGAGTCCAGGCCGAACCAAGGGCTGCCCATCATCCAGAGCCCGCCCCCGTCCCCAGCTCACAGGGACTCAGCTTATATTTCTGGCTCACCTCTTGGCTCTCATCAGGTCTTTGATTTCAGGTCCAATAGCTCTGTGGGTTCACCAACCAGGCAAGGGTACCAGTCCACGTCTCCTGCGCTGTCTCCGACGCACCAGAACTCTCATTACCGACCCAGTCCTCCGCACACGTCCCCTGCTCACCAGGGCTCCTCTTACCGCTTCAGCCCACCTCCTGTCGGAAGCCAAGGGAAGGAATATCAAAGTCCACCACCTTCTCCTCTTCGTAGAGGTCCTCAGTATCGTGCCAGTCCCCCAGCAGAAAGCATGAGCGTTTATAGGTCACAGTCCGGTTCCCCAGTTCGTTACCAGCAGGAACCGAGCGGAGTCAGCCAGCTCCCTGGTAGACCAAAGTCTCCGTTATCCAAGATGACGCAGAGGTCTTTCCAGATGCCCCAGCTGCCCGTGGCCGTGCCGCAGCAGGGGCTGAGGCTGCAGCCAGCCAAGGCGCAGATCGTGAGGAGCAACCAGCCCAGCTCAGCCGTCCATTCGAGTACTGTAATCCCAACCGGTGCTTACAGCCAGGTTGCCCACTCGATGGCCAGCAAGTACCAGTCGGCGTCAGGGGAAATGGGCGTTAGCCAGAGCAGGTTGGTCTACCAGGGCTCCATCGGGGGCATCGTGGGTGACAGCAGACCAGTGCAGCACGTTCAGGCGAGCCTCAGCGCGGGAGCCATCTGTCAGCACGGGGGGCTGGCTAAAGAAGACCTTCCACAGAGACCGTCCTCAGCGTACAGGGGGGGCATGAGATACAGCCAGACACCTCAGATCGGGCGAAGCCAGTCCGCTTCCTACTATCCAGTGTGTCACTCGAAGCTTGACCTGGAACGTTCTTCCCTCCCCGCCAGCCAGCTGGGCTCTCCAGATGTGTCTCATCTCATAAGAAGGCCCATCACGGTTAACCCCAGTGAAATCAAGCCTCACCCGCCGACTCCAAGGCCCCTGCTCCACTCTCAGAGCGTTGGCCTCCGCTTCTCTCCTTCCAGCAATAGCATCTCCTCCACCTCCAACCTGACTCCCAACTTCCGCCCGTCTGCGTCGATTCAGCAAATGGAGATTCCTCTCAAGCCAGCTTATGACAGATCGTGCGATGAACTTTCTCCGGTCTCTCCCACGCAGGGGGGTTACCCCAGCGAGCCCGCCCGTTCCCGGACCACGCCGTTCATGGGAATCATAGATAAAACAGCTCGGACTCAGCAGTACCCTCATCTCCATCAGCAGAACCGGACCTGGGCTGTGTCGTCAGTGGACACTGTCATTAGTCCTACGTCTCCTGGCAACCTCCCCCAGCCGGAGTCGTTTAGCCCGCCTTCGTCAATCAGCAACATTGCCTTTTATAACAAAACCAACAATGCACAGAATGGCCATTTGCTAGAGGAAGACTATTACAGCCCCCATGGGATGCTGGCCAATGGGTCCCGGGGAGACCTCCTGGAGAGAGTCACCCAAGCCTCCTCGTACCCCGACGTCAAGGTGGCAAGGACGCTGCCTGTGGCGCAGGCCTACCAGGACAACCTCTACAGGCAGCTCTCCAGGGACTCCAGGCAAGGGCAGACATCCCCAATCAAACCAAAGAGACCATTTGTGGAGTCTAATGTGTAAAAGATGCTTGTTGGAGTAAGACCCTCATGTTTTCAGCACACACTTCCAAGCTTGATTTCCATGCATATTATTATTATTTTTATTTCTCTTTGGTAGCTACATGACCAAGTTGCTCCGGTACTTTGTGCGGTGGTCAGACAGCCATGCACGTGCTCCAGCCCTTTCGTTCCTCAGCTGACCGTGAAGCCAACATCAGCCAAGCCAGTAACCGTTTGCCCAATTCCAGCTGAGTTCCCAACCAGGATATCTTAGTACGTGGTGTGGGGTGGTCCAGAAATAGCCCCTGCGCAGCAGGAGGTAACCAGCTCTTTTGCAAGAGACAGTTGCGTTGAATTGAAATCGGTTTCTTTTGTCTCAATGAGCTCTTTGCTCAATTCTGATGGGAATTCCCAGCGGGAGCAGAGCAGGGATCCCAGGAGCCTCGCCCAAGGCCACATCCGCAGGTCCCCATTGCCAGCCAGGTCGCTCGACTCTTTGCCCCCAAAGAGCAAATTACTCTCGGCGAGCAAGGGCACGATGTGTTTTAATCCCAAGTAGTCACGCGCAACACCCGCCCTGCTTCGTCTGGTTTCTAGCGGTTTAATCCGAATTGGATTCCTTCCTCGTGTAATCGCATCAGCGGGTGCGGGGTGGGGGGTGTCACACAACGCTTCGCTGCTTTGCAAGCTCCCAGCCGGGTGCCCTGACACCGGTTCGTTCTGGGGCATTTTACAAGCATTGATTAGATTAAAGTTGGCCCTTCGTTAAGTGTTTTAATCAGCCGAGGGAATTGGCTGGGAACGTCTTGCGCGTGAACTGAGATCCCAGCTTCTTCTTCACAGCGTTAGCGGGCGACTGCGCCTCGCGTGCGACAGCCGCAATCTCACCGCAGTGGTTTAGTGGTTGGGGGGGCGTTTATTTGGTGCAAGGAAAAAGAAAAAAAAAAGAAAAGCTGACATAGAAAATGGGATGCAAAGAGGAAAATTGCCATTTTTCATTCTTTTTTTTTCTTATGATGAGGTTGCAGAATGTGGCACGGTGGTTCCCGAGGCAGGAGGGGTCCTTCAGCAAACCCAGCCCTGCAGCATCACCCTCCCCTCTGCTCGCTCCTCTGAGATCCACTCCCGAAATCTTGGATGAGGGATTACCCTGTTCTGTACCTTGGAGTGGTAGAGACCAGGTTTGGCTTTTTTAAGGAGCTGTAGTTAAAAAGAGAGATATTTCTAACTTATTTATACAGTCTATTTCAGGACACTTTTGGTTTGGATTGTTGATTTTTATTTAAAAAGCAAATCCAATCACATCAAGGGCAGGTTAAAAAACGGAGGTGTTTTCCAAATTCCTTTTTTTAGTTTTGGAATTATTTTTTAATTTTTTTTTTTTTTTTTTTTTTTTAATATTTTTTGGGGGGTGGGGAGGAGGTGGAGGGGCTTTCTTTCCAGCTTCATTTCTTCCTGGTGAGTTTGTCATCTGCCTTTTCAGTTATCGATGGTGAAGGGTGGGATGATCCGGGGGGAGAGCGATAACCCCATAGCTTATTTTAAAGCAAAACTAGTGCCTGTTGCCCGCGGCGAAGCTCAACTCCTATCACTTCTGGGCGCGGTGTCGGTGCCGAGCGAGAGGAGCGATACCTTTCGGCGTTTCCAAAGGGCTACGTGAATCGATCGCGAGGCTTCCCGAACCAAATCCCACGGGGCCCAACCTCTGCTGGTGTAAACGAGCATATCCCCAGCGCAGTGTTGGTGCAGCTACATCCCTTTACACCAGCTCAGGACTTGGTCCAAAACCCTGAAGCAAACGGTGGCTTCGATGGGGCTTTTTTGGGTGGTTGTTTTTCTACGTGGATCTGCACCTTTCGTTGCTCGGAGTGAACTGGGACGCGCAGACCTCGGGACGGTGGAGCCTTGTGTCTTATAGACATGTTGAGAGTGTTGAAGGGGTGTTTTCTCCGTGGGGTTTGGTGATTTTTGTGCTCTTTCGGGCTATTTGGTCTTTAGCCAAGCCAGTATTTGGATTGAGGTTGGTTGTTTTCTTTCTTGAGGTGCAACCTCATTCTGGCTCTTTGCTTTATTAAAGCTTGGGGGGGGTGAAGTGGGGGACCCCTTGGTAGTTTGGGCTCCCCACGTCTACGGGGATGCTCGGCTCCGTGCACTGCTTCTCTCCTTGCAAAGAGCCCGTGGTGCTTTTATTGCTTCTACTCTTGAAGCGGCGCGTTCTGCTCTATCTGGAATAACTGATTTCTTCTCCTCGGCGTACAGCACACCCGGAGCCAGCACCTATGTACCTGTGGCTCCGGAGAAGCACCGCGTGCTTCGCTCGGCACCTCCCATCCTGCTTCCTGATCGAGCAAGTGGCTCCTTCCCTTTAGTTGCTCCTTTAAAAGAAAAAACCATAAACCAAATTCAGCCCCATCCCTGTTGCGTGTGGCCATGAGCCGGTTGTCTCCGCTGCGGTGCAAATGGGACGGTCCGAGAGCGGCGACGCCAGAACCGCCCGTGCTTTGCTTTCGCTCTTCACTGCCTCGTGCTCCCGGTGCTGTCCTTCCGAACCGTCCCCTCACAGCGCTGCTGTCTACAACTTTTAGGTTTATGAAAGGTGTTTTTAAGGGAAAAAAAAAAAAAAAACAGCTCACACTTGAACACGAAACACCAAGCTGGAAGACAGCTTAAATACTGCGGCGTGCAGGTTTTTTCACGATACCACACGTTAACATTTTTTTTCACAGGATTCTTGCACTAATGGTTTTCCATCTGTTCTCTGTAAATGGGTGCACTTTACTGTTGGAATTTGTTACTATGATAAATACTGGATATTTAAGCGTTAAGTAGTGTCTTCATTAGAAAATAGCAAAACAGCTCTTGTCTCTTAGTGTATTTTTCAAAAAAAACAAAACAAAAAAAAAAACCAGAAAAAAGAAAAGAAACGAAGCAATGAATCATAACATTTATAGCACAAGAACTGACTGTTGTATATAAGCACCACCAGATTGAGTAGTTTTTAAATACAAAACTCTCTGCAGCGGTTTTAAAGCCCTTCCCCAGCAATTCTCCTAGGGACAGCTGAGGCAGGATGGCTGCTGTGGTTCCAAGGTGGGTGAGGAGCACACCTCTCCTGGAAAAGCCTGTTCTTTACCCAGTCCTCCGTGTCCTCAAAGTCACAATTCAGGTTTGGCGTGGGTGAAAAGCCGAGGCTGCCTCGTGTCGTGCTGTCATGTGTGGTCCTATCGTGAAGCGCTGCTGTAGAGGTGGCTCGGTGGAGCACAAGGCTCAGATCTCACCTGACTTGACCCCGTCATCTGAGATGCCACAGAGTTTCAGACCTGGTGCTGTTTTGTCCATCTGTGCTACGTATTTAATGAGCAATTAAGATGCAGGACAATGCTGCAGACCGGTGCCTCCATCCCCTCCCCGGCTGCAGTGGCACCACTGGTGAGCCCCTGGCGTGCGAGCGAGTAGGATTCTTGGGTGCACTGAGTAAACCAGGTTCTTGGTGATGCTGAACCCTCCAGGTTTGGTTCTTGGAGCATGTTGGGTAGGCAATGCTGAGGCTGACCCCTGTATTTATCCAACCTTCCCACGAGGTGTCTCTCGTCCTCTGCCCGCAGCCGCTGTGAGAGCTGGCACTGCTGCCTCCACACTGACATCTTCTCTCCCAGCTTCAGGTCTCGATCTCTGCCTGTCCCTCAGTGGGGATTCACCAACTCTCGCTTGGTCTCCCAGGCTGGGAGGATGCTCTGGTCCCAGGGGAGGGGATACCCACCCAGGCGGGGGCTCTGCAGGGGCTGGGAGTGGCATTGGAGAGCCTTGGAAACTGTCGTTGGTGCTCAGGAACGGGAGGGGTTTACAAAGACAGATCCCTCAGGATCAGTCTCCGAAGGCAAAAGCGCTGCTCAGCCTGAGCCGCCTCCTCTGCACCATGGCTTGGGAGGGCACAGGGCAGCCAGCTCTCAGCCAGCCGAGGCGTGTGTCTGTCCGTCTGTCTGTCCATCTGCCGCCTGGCACCGGTGCCTGCAGGTGGGTCCATCTGAGCACTGAACTTTTGGGTTGTTTGTTGGGTTGGTTTTTTTTTCTTTAACCTGGCTGTAAATGAAACCGCTTGGCTAGCGTCAACGTTGGCACGTGCGTACGACAGACACCTAAACCACACTTGGATTAGGTCTGGAACCAGGGTGGCTACTAAATTTGGAGCGATTCAGTCCCCTCGTCCAAAGGTTGCTGTATATTCAGGGTTCCCCAGAAGAAGTTTAGCTAAAACCCAAGTGCCAGCTCTGCCTTATCTAGAGAAAAGCAAGCCGGCGTGCCTGCTCGTCCTCTGCCTTCCCTGCCAAGCGGGGCGCGCGGTGAGCTGTCGTGAGCTCTGGTGGTTGTACTTTGCTTTAGTCTTGGGAATTCAAGATCACTCTTCTACTGGCAAGCTTATAACGGTGTTTAACCAAGGGCTTAGAGGAAGAGCTGTTGTACCCGCTGGGACCTCTGCGGATAAATGCCTTCACCCTGTGCTGGCTGCTCTATGTGAAGTCTGGTGGGGCGCGTGTTGGACACAAAGCACAAATGGTTGAAAGTTAATCTGCGTTTTTTTCAGATTTATGTGAATAATTGCTGGATTTTCATTCAATCAAACTCTTTTTTCTAATATAAACCACTAAGGGCTCAATACTTTAGCAAGATGCATTCGTGTCCAACTCCTGACTATACAGCTGGATCTCACCGCAACCGTTACAGACCCACCCAAGAGAAAACACAGCGCGACCGTCACCGGGAAAGCCAATGGACACCAACCCCACCCGCCGTATCCTTTCCACCTGATCATTTTCTGGCTGGCACGGTACTGGGGAGTCAGCAGACAGGTCCCGTCCAACGGGATCGCATCCTAGAGTTGGGAAAACAGAGGGGCTGCTTTACCAAAAGACTTTGTGCTGCCGGGGTGACGCTGGCCAGGGACGGTGGTGGGGCTGCGGGTCGTCTCCTCCGGTGGGTTGGGGCCACGCTGAGTGGGTGGGTGGGTGGGAGATCCTCACGCCCAGGGAACGGGGGTCGCTTCACCGTGGGTCTGCCTCGCTGCAAGCTGCTAAGCCAGACACAGAGCAGCTCCGCACGCTACATAAAGTCCAGTTTGTTGCTCCACCGATAAAACCCAGAGACTGGTGCGGACTCTGCCAGTACTGCCGGTGCCACCCCCGTCCAGCCTTTTCTTTCCCATAGTGTTGCATTCAGCCTTTTTGTCTCCCTCCTGTCTTCACATCCGAGAGGATCTGAGTTCGGTACAAACACGTACAGCACACCCACCCCGTGCTTTGTACAGTCCCCTGGTTGCCATCCTCTGAGACACTTGCTGGGAAGATCTTTAAGACACTTCAATTTTCCTTTAGCTTTTCTATAATTCTGATGTAAAGGACTTTCTCTCTGTACAGTATATTATCCAGTGCATGTTCTGTTCTCTCTACTGATATATTGAACACCGCACAGTCGTGATATTGTGCAGTGGGAAGAGCAGCCCCTGCCGACAGCGGAGGCCTTCGCCTCTCATGTATAAGGAAAGAAGAAAACATATTTTTTCCTTTGCTGTATTTGCTTGAGCAGAGTTTTCTTGTCTGTACATGTGAGCTGTGAGATAGATGTGAAAAGTTCAAAAGAATGCATCCCCCTCCCCCACCAATGTATACAGATTGTAATCTGTACAATGAAAACTGTATGTATGAAAAAAAAATGTACTTATTTATAAATGGTTAACACTTGGAAACGGCGCCTGCCCTGGTGTTTGTCCCCAAAGGAGCATTGAGGTGGCTTCTTGGCATGGAAATGACCTGGGGACATCTGGATGGTGTGAGGGTTTGGGTCTGGCTGTTGCTGTGGGTGTGGGGATGGGGACCTAGCACCACTGGGAGCAGGAGGGGACAGAGGCAGCGCTGCTCCTGCTGTTAGCAACGGGGTGTTAGCAAAATAGGGGAGGGAACTGCCTCGGAGAGTTTCTGGATTAAATTAGGGGAGCACAGCGCGGTGCTGTGGACACTGGAACCTTTAGCTCCCAAGAACCCCAGTGTCTCCTCACTTCATCCACACCCAAAGCCAGGGCTCACTTTCACAGCTGAACACCCCTTGCAGCTGCCAGTGTCCCCGGGTCCGGCCACTGGGCCATGCTGGGTGCACAGCGCTGGCTGGAAGGATGCAGCGCGTCGGGGATCGTGGTGACCAAACCCCCCCAGTTGGGTTTGTGACTTTGCTGGGCTCCAGGAGCTTCACCCACGCAGCTGCCTGTGCCATAGCCCAGAAGTAAGAGGGGGTGCTTGCAGCAGAGGAGATAAGCCCACATCTCAGGGATGCACCTGCTCACGGCACTGGGTCCCCTCCACTTCCATGGGCGCATCCATACCCTGGGGGTCCTTCATGCAGCAACTGCTGAGCTCTGCAGAGCCAGGTGCATGGCACAGGGCCTGGACTGGACAATCCCACCCCATAATACCCACCCTGCCCTCCCCAGTCCCTTGGGCAACTCCTCTCCTGGCTGCCTGCAGCACTCAGGAGCTCAGGGGTACCCAAAAATGGTGAGGTGGGGGAGCAGAGATGGGAGGAGACAGAGGTTAGCTGCAAACATTTATTGGGTCGGGAGCATCCACTGAGCACACAAAACATCGCGCAAGAAGGGAAACATCTGGACATGAAGACACGGAACCTGCACAGGCACCGGGTTGCTCTGAGCCCCTGGGGAATCCTGGGGTGGGGGTGAGCAGCCCCCATGTGTGGCCTCACTGGAGGGTGATGGGTGGCCCCTGAGAGGGAAATCTCAGTGATGGCAAAGCCCCCTCTGTCTGTCAGCAACGGGAACGGATTTTGGGCTTCAGCTGCTCACAGTTGGCATTCTGAGCTCACACCCCCTGGTCCCCAGAGCAGGGCAGAGCCTGGGGACCCCCATCCTTCGGGCCCCAGCTCCACTGCAGCCCCTGCCTATAGCACCACCATCCCCACAGGGCTGGGGACAGGCTTGGGGCAGGTCACCGGGGCCTGCGCAGGGCAGAGCTGAGGAAGATTAAGGCCAAGCAAGTCTGAACCCAACGGGCAGCGTTACACCAACAAGCACGTCCTTCCCCAGCTGTCCTTGTCACCCTGAGCTGGGCAGAGCCCCAAGACATCGGGGATGGGGTAGACAGGAACATCCCACAGACACCACGAGGAGCCCGTGTGGGGGACCAGGGAGCTGGGGACATCACTGGCTTCCACCGCTGGGGCTCTCACCCTCTGTCAGGGTCTTGAAGTCCATGGAGAGTGCGAGCTCCTCGGCCAGTGGTGGGCGCTTCCAGTCATCCCGTGTCAACACGTAGCCCATCACCAGCCCAAAGGCCACCAGCAGCACACCCAGGGTGTTGGCCAGGATGCCCTCAGGCACAAAGTGGCTGTAGGAATCCCTGTGGGAGCAGAGGGGGATGCTCAAGCCTCGGGGCGTGGGTGGCCTGTGCCTGCCCTGGCTGGGACCCCCTCCTCATCCTCATCCTCATCTTCATGCTCTAGGCACACAACCTGGGAAAGGTCCTTTCACCCAAATGAAGAGCAAGAGGGGAGTGGCCGGGTGCTGCTTGCTTTGGGGAGGGACACTCCTGGTGACAGCAGAGAAAACAGGGAGCACAGTTTTCTATAGGCACCTATAGGCAACTATAGGCACCTCCCAGCACCTCCCCTGCCAGATGTGCTCCTCCAACCAGAGGGAGGGGGCTCCTGGGGTGCCCCACTGCCATGTCCCCACAGTGCTGGAGCTGGAGGGGACCCCGATGTGCAGCTGGGTCCATCACCATCACCTTGGGGACATGAGGAAACACCTGGCTGCAGCAATGCAGGGTGGGTGTGGGTGTTTTATCCCTATCCCTGAAGAAAGCTGTCGCAGGGTCCAGCCCTTGTTAAACATCATCTGGGGAGTGACTCAGCAGCAGCAGAACTAAAAGCCTCCAGGGGAGATTTAATAGCCACAGAGCCACAGCCTGAGCAGGTGCCAGACTCAGGGAGCAGCCCTTTGCTGGGGGCCAGGGGAATCTGGGGGGGCTACTACCCCCCCCAGCTCAGTCACCCACCTGATGTTGAAGAGCAGCATCTCAGTGATGCCCAGCAAGCATGTGGCAATGGAGAGGATGAAGAGGGCGATGCCGAAGAAGACGTGCTGGGGTTTGTACCGGCTGCGCAGTGAGAAGGAGGCCCCGGGGAACAGGAAGAAACCGCAGCCCAGGAGCCACTGTGGGGGGTGCGGGGATGTTACCGGGCACTGTGGGGTCCCTTCCCGTCCTCCCACCCCCCAGGGGCCCAGGGGGTCCCCAGCTCTCACCTGCAGAAGGTAGAGCACGAAGGCAGCCATCCCACACAAGCTGTGCAGGCTGTACATGTTGGGGATGCCCTTGGACCGGTGGGACTCGAAGACGGCGACGATGCCTGTGGAGAGAAGCCCATTACCACCCGGGACCGATCTGCCCCCACCCACCCATCCCGGCCCCGGCGCTCACCCACGAGGGCGATGACCAGTGCCAGGCCGTGGAGCAGCGCGTGCAGCGCCTTGGTGGAGCGCTTGGCTTCGTGCCTGAAGACCCGGTAGACCAGGAGAGCTGAGGGAGAGGGGGTGGATGAGCATCCATGGGGTTCCCCCGCCTCCTCGGCACCCCATATCTCCCGGGGTGCTGCAGGCAGGCAGGGGAGTCCTGGAGCATCTTCCCAGTCTCGTTTGTCATCATTCTGTCCCCTTCACTCCCTGCTCAGCACAGCTCCAGGAGCCTGTCCTGCAGTCCTGCTCACCGTCACCTTGGAGGAAAACCATGCCCAGCACCATGCAGAGGGGGTGGATGTTGAACTGGAGGGACCCGTGCCAGGCCACTCCGCCCCGGTAGCGGCCCAGCCAGGCTCCGGTGGTGACCAGCAGCGTCAGGCCCAGCAGCTGCGACACGGCCACATACGCTGAGAGCCCCGCGGGGCTGGTGGCCGGCGGAGCCCCCTCCATGCTGGCCTGTGGGGACAAAGAGGAAGGGGCAGAGAAGCCACAGGTGGCCCCGTGTGGCACTGGGGTCCTGGCCAGCCCAGGGTCCTGGGGGGTACCACTGCGGGCAGCGTCCTGCAGCTGCTCCGCCCTCACCTGCCACAGAGCCGGACGCTTCCTGGTGCGTCACCCACAGCTGGAGGTGGCTCCCGGCCACCACGGCACACCCGGCCCTGTGCTGTGTCCCTTGCCTTCCTGCCTCTACCTGCCTGCCCCTGCCCACATCCTGCCCGCCCCAGCCCTCCAACCTCACCATCCTTCCACCCCCCTCTATTCCTGCCCCTCCATCCCTGTCCCTTGATCCTTGCCTCTCCATCCCTGTCCCTCCATCCCTGTCCCTTGATCCTTGCCTCTCCATCCCTGTCCCTCCATCTCTGTCCCTTGATCCTTGCCTCTCCATCCTTGTCCCTCCAGCCCTGTCCCTTGATCCTTGCCTCTCCATCCTTGTCTCTCCATCTCCATCCTTCCCATCCCATTCCATGTCCCACCTTCACACCCTCCCCAGCTCACCCACCACAACGACCCCCCCCCCCCCCAACCCTACCAGCGCGCGCCCCGGAAGGGACACAACAAGGGCATCCGGCCCGCCCCGCCACCCCGCAAAACAACT
>JANIJG010021019.1:10004-26979 GCA_024611175.1 Megaceryle torquata
GACCCTTAGACCAATAACAGACACTCTCTGTTAACCCCCATCCCTCCTCAAAGGGGAAGAGAAAAGGAATAAGGGAGAGAGAATTAGTGATTAGAAAAGGAAACTAGAACAGCTTTAATGAAAATTAAAATAATAATAATAAAAATAGAATATGTACAACACCAGTATTTAACCCGGTTCCCCTGATGGTAATTACATCACTGTCACCACTGATGCTGTGGAACAGGCACCAGTGAAGTCCCAGGTTGGGCCCCACAGGAGACGGGAGCTGTGTTCAGGAGCTGGATTCTGGTACCAGATTCAGGAACGCACTGATTGGGATCGAAGGCAGAATGGACAGAGTCCTGCTTGGATGCTTCAAGGAAGGAACCAGAACAGGACCTGAGCCAAGCCGAGCAAAGCTGGCAAAGCAGTACAGGAGAGGAACCTTCAGAGAGTGAGTGAGCAAGCAAGGAAGCTATAGACCCTCCAGATCCCTCTGCTTTATACCAAATATAAGGTATATGGGCTGGAATACGTCGTTGGTCAGTTTGGGGTCACTGGCCCTGGCCACTCCTCCCTGTGGGTGGAGTCTTTCACTTTCCTGCACCCCCTAATGTGGTACCCAAGATCCAGCAGTGGCCTTGGTCTTCACACCAATCCTTGGTAGTAACTCTAACCATGGGGTGCTATCACTGCCAGCAGCAGACACTGCCTGTGAAAACAGGCTGCTAACTTCAGCCAGTGAAGTTAGTTAGAAGAACTGAACTGAAAAGTAAAGTCATTGAACAGAATCAGCTCTGTCCTCACCTAAACAAGGACAGCTAATTATAAATTTATAGGTTACAAAATGGTTGTAAAACCAGCATAAAGTTTACTTTCCTGTAGACTTAAGGTTGCTGTGGAATATTATTGTTTATTTTTTCTTTCTGTAAAAATGGTGTCACTTCAGAGAGGAAGAAAATTCCTGTTCTCTTTTAGCTTGTCTTCTCTGATTTGGTTTAATGTGCCTAGGTAAATGAGAAAAAATTATGACTGTTCTTGGAAGTCGTTTCCACCTTGTTAAGATGATTTACTGAATGGTAGTATAGCCTTCATTTGCACTCTATAGACTATACATAGCAAACAGAAAAATGAACTTTTTCTGCACTTGTATTTCTGGCCCTTCTAAACTTCATATGGTCATGATTATCCATTTTACTATACAACTAAGGCATCACCAGGCAAAATAGAACCAAATAATATAGTGATTAATGCCTAGATAATTTAGATAACATATGATATAGCATGCCAAGGACAGAAAGAATAGTTCTAGGAAGCATAACATAATGACTTTTACTCTCATGCAAAGCCAGTTGCTAAGAAGCAGAATCCACTACCTTGCCTAGAAGCATTTAGAAATCATGTGAAAATGGACCTATTGCAATACAATTTATAATATTTTTCAAATTTAAGAAAATACTCACTGAGTTGCTTGACAAAAAAATCATTATTTAGTTTATGAATGTTTCTGTAACTGAAATTCCAGAATTGTCAAAAGATATCATTAGTCAAAAGCAAGGAAATTCACATGATAAAAAAGTATTAAAAATGTAATACAGGGACCAAGTATCTTATATTCATTCCATATCACTAAATATATATCCTGGTAGAGAAATTATATATGGATTCAGCTTTTTGCTGTGTCTGGAAGTATGAGCGATAGCAGTTGGGAATAGCTGCTATGGTCTGTGTCACTTAGAAAGCTGTACAAGTGGTGTGTCATATCCTGTTCCAGCAGTTCATTGTGATGCAGTTTCAAGGTTTGCAGGTTTTTCCAGAGAAAACAGACAAGAATAAGATAGACTTCTCCTGCGTTCCCTGTATATCTTCTCTGCAGAAAGCAGTAAGTTCCATACACCCATCTATGAGGTTCCTCACCATGTGGTTACTTTTCTAGGCTTCTTTTAGTGTTCCACAGCTTCCCATGATCATGTTGGCCATAAGCCATGTGTTTTTATTAATATGGTGCTGCGCCAATGCTAATATTCTTTTCCTCTCCAGCAGGTTATATTAGATTGGCCTAACCTTAGTTACACAGCTTCCGATTAAAATCTGGCTCACATTTCAGTGCTTTAGAAAGAAGGTGAAGTTCTTGCATAGATATCTGGAAAATTTAATTTAACTGTACTCTCCATTAAAGCACAAGGTAACAGTATTTTACTGTCTCTAGCTTTGAATCTTTTTACCTGAAATCAGGTACTTGCAGTTGACAAGCAGAGAGTTTTCACAGTTATCTATCATTTTAAGTAAGACATCTAAACTCTATTTTGAGAGTTTCTGAGACAGAGCTGGCAACTATTCACAAAAAAGTCTGTGAATGTCATAAAACATAATATCTCAGAATAGAAATAAAATCCCATGTACCTATGTATCCTTCTTTGCAATACCAAAATGTGTCCTTTCCTGAGCTATTGTATAGTGTATATTTTTTATGTACTTCATACTATATATTTCCTATCGTAACTATTCATACTTCACACTAACTATTCATACTTCATATTTACTATCTGTTTCTGATGCTTCTGCTTTCCCTGCATATGATCTGTAGCAAACATTTATAGGAAATGCTCTTGAATTCTAAGTCAAAGTAATCTGTCTAGGAGCAGTTGAATATATATATAAAAGTTCATCATACTGCAATTAGATCCCAATCTTGGAAAATTACTTTAAGTGAAGGAAGAGCTTTTATAGTTCCTTGAAAGCCTATTCTGTAGGGATTTCATCATGAAATACAATCAACTTGAGGGTTCCCCAACTGACTGCAGTAAATATCTATCCACAGACAGTGGTTTAAATATGATCTCAGTTCATTAAGTTGGTGTTTGTATTGGGGAAAAAAAAAAAAAAAAAATTCTACCTGTCATCCAGGCTTTTATTCACATTTTTTAGTTCTAATTTTCTAAACTCTACTTATCTCAACATCAGAACTTAGTGAATATGCTAAAATTACCTGGTTTGTTTTTTTTTTTTCTCCCCACAGTTACTAGAAATCATATCTTCTAAATGTGTTTTTATGTTCCTTCTCTCCAAGTCACTCTTTTAGTCTACAGGTACTTAAATTGTCTTGACTTGCTTTATTAATTCCCTGATATATCATGCATATTCTTTCCAAATGCATGCATATATATAATTATCTTTAACATATATGCACTCAACAAATATTTTAGCCTAGTCATCAGATTTCTAGGTCTTTAATTTCCATAGCCCTTTTTGGGATTTCATCCTTTTTTTTTCATAATTTGTGTTTTCTCCAGATAACATGAAACTTCTGCTGCATTGAAAGATTATTCTAAATTACTGACAGCAGGATGCTTTCTTCTTCAGTTCCACAAAGGTTAAGATCTCTCACATGCAGAGTCACTGGGTCCCTCAGAACAAATTCTGAAATTTTAAACATTGAATAATCTTGGCTAATAAACCCCTCAGAATACAGAACATAAGGAAAATTAGCCAACTTCTCATCATTTTAGTTTAGTTCAGTGCCTCCTAAAGTGATGAAAAATTCCTGTTGACCTCAAAAGATCAAGTTCTCTTTGCATAACTCATTAAAGTTAATATAGATCAGGAGACCAGAGCAAAATCTGACACTGAGTCTCTTAAAGCTGAGGTAACTTGAATTCATCTAGTTCTCAAAGACTTCCTTACATCATTAGTAACAGAGAAAGAAGGGAAAAGCAGTATGCATTGATATAATTTTGTGTAGGAGCAGTCTATTTTCATGTGAAAACTCCAACACCCATCAGAGCAGGTGAGGGACATCAGATTGACTTCATTGTGCTTTTTATACCACAGTGAGATGATGTGCAGAAAGGTATGTAAATAACATAATGCTGTGTGGGTCTGAATTTATGTAAGTCTGACTAGTTCACAGAGTTTAATAACAAGATATATATGCATGGATATTCACTAAAGCAACATGGCATATTTGTCTTCAAGGTCCTTATTTGGTACTAGGCAAAAGATTGTAGAGTTGCCCCTTGTATGCAAAGAAATGACATGTATTTATATATAAAGGAAATCTGACAGAAAGGAATGTTATATGTTTGAATTTCACTTCCAAAGGATAAAGTCATTCATCCACTGGGGAAAGGTAGAGGCAAAGAAGCTCCTTTTGGCCAAGTCTTTTGATGAACCTTTCAGATTTTAAATTAGTAAAGAATTAATTCTGATCTTTGAAAGCCTTTTAAGTTTCAATATTGCCTACAGTATATAAGGAGTAATTGAAACTTCATTTGTCTGAGACAAAACCCAAGGAAAACTGACTGAAGTTGAATGCACTAGTCAGTTCAATTTGAAACAGCCTTCTGAAGATAGTGTGGGTTTTGTTTGTTTGAGTGTTTGTTTGTTGGTTTGGTTTGGTTTTTAATCCAGCTTTTTCCTACCAATTGTTTGGTAAAATCTTTCATTAAAAGTGTGTGGTTTTGTGAGCAGCCATATTCTTTTTATGAAAAAGCAGAGTATCTAGGAAAGCTCTGTTATGATCAGTGTAGAAGGAAGCAGCACATTTGTCTTGTTTTCTGTCATCCTTTTTTTTTTCCTTACCAGTGTAGTAGTAGAGTTTCAAAGCCAGACACTGCAGTTTGGGAAAAGAAACATCAGATACATTTTGCATCACAAATGCAAGGCAGGTATTTGCAACTGCCTTTCGAAAAATCCTAACAGGACATCTGCCTCTGTGTGAAGTGTAGGCATGTATCTAACAGCATACAGACATACTGTTTGCAAC
Source organism: Megaceryle torquata (assembly GCA_024611175.1). Classification (NCBI taxonomy): domain Eukaryota; kingdom Metazoa; phylum Chordata; class Aves; order Coraciiformes; family Cerylidae; genus Megaceryle; species Megaceryle torquata. Next base: position 14,752 of record JANIJG010021019.1, read on the forward strand.
TTGGCAGGACACTTTATGTAACTTTCAGATGTTGCAGAAAGTGCAGGAAAGAATTAAATGACAGTGGGAACAATTCTCTTAAGATTTTCAGTTCCCTGCACAGGACAAAGGACTCCACAAGCTGGAAACCAGTCGATCTGATGCCTGCTTATCCAATAGTAGGAAGAACAATGCCCAGAAAATGATCTTAATGGTTTTTTTCCTTGTGTTTGGGTCACTACAGTTCTATCCTAGCTACATTTACTGGCAAACTTACTAAACAAACAAAGCTGTCCAAACTCTCCATCTTGTATTCTGAGTGAAAGTGGAAGTTTGATTATACACACCCTTGTTATGGGCCGATCATTATCTCTTTGTATACGGTTTGTGGGGTGCTATTTTTGTATGACAAACTAAGCCAACAGACCCACAGAAGTACAGTCTGTAGGTTTTCTATCTTCTGCCAACTAATTGTTAGCAATATATCTAGTGAAGGATCTATTGCCCTACTTTAATTGTTGGGAAAAAAATGCTTACACTGTGTGCACCTTTCAGTGAAGAGAAGCAAAAGAAGCCAGAAGCAGACAAAGAAGCATGTCTTCCACTTCTTTTAGCAAAACCATACATAAAATTTCACTTGAGTGGAATTTTCTCAAGCTGACATATAGCAATACTGGTTACCGTGTCTGGAAATACCTATGTGCTTTAGATACACCTTCTCAGTTCAGTCACTTATTTCAAATTAACAATAATTCTTGAATGGAACTCCCGCCTGGAGCAGAAGAGTGAAAAGATATGGGATAGGGGGGCATTGCTCTTGCTCTACAATGCGACTACTAAGAGTGATTTTTTTTTTTTCATATCCTTTACCATAAAGCATATTATTAAACTAGGATATTAATTCAGATGCTTTGTTTTCACTCTGTGAAAACTTGGCATGAAACTTCAGATAAGATTGAAGGATGAAAAGGACTACAAAAGGAGAACTGCTGACTGTGATTGAAGTGTCCAATGCAGAATTAAGAAAAAAAGCCACACCTACCACAGAGGTCAAAAGCTTCTGAGAAACTTATTTAAACACTTAGAAAAATTTACTGGTGCCTTGGGCTAGATCTTAAAATTATACCATGCATTAATCTTTGAACCTCAAATTTTAGAAGAGATTTGTCATGATCATTAGACATGCAACACTGATTTATTTTTTTTAATTACCACTATACTGTGTCTTATCCTGACCTTTGTAGTTTCCCAGAAAGTTGTTCCTGGGAGACTAGACCCAGAGAAGATAAAGGAGAGCTCTGCATTGTTCTTCATATACACTGCTAGAACTCAAAATGGCAAATAATCTGAGGGATAATCTGTGGATGGGCTTCAAAGCCACTCTAATATCATCTGCAACAGTTCTACCAAAGCAGATCTATTGTGCCCATATTTAGGGAGAAAAATAAACATGGCCAATAGCTATTCTATGTTTTGCATCTGACAGAGCTGTTTCATATCAACAAGACCAAAAAGACCTTGGTTTGGGGAGAAATTTATGGTTGAACTCAGTCCAGAAAAACAAAGTGAGGACAATTTCCCAAGTGGAGAACAGCTCAGGGGCAATTTCAAATGGGAATAAAAATCCAGCCTGGATCAGGAGTTCAACTGAGTTTTCTGTTTGCTCACCCCTGGTCCACAAACAGATGATTAAAAATCCAGAGCTGCATTCTTCTACCATTGACATGACCTGGACTGGGAGGAAGGAGACTGATCTCTATTCTGTTTCTGGACCTTACCTGTACTGGGTGGAACCCAGTCTGTGGTCCTCAACCTGCAAACGTGGCTTACTCTGGGCATGTTTTGCAAGACAGACTGTCACCCTTGGGGTTTGCTCCTCTGACTTACAGTTTGTTCCATTCATTCTTCTATATAGTCAGGCCCCCTTCTAGTATGTTTACAAATGGAAATAATTTTAACCCCCAGTACAGTCATTTTAGCAACTTTACACTATTTATCCAGGAAAATAATAACTGGGTAGGCATCCTGACTTTTGCACATCAGTGTAGTTGAACTGCTGTGATTAGAGTCTGTCCTGAAAATATTATAATACAAATTATAATATTGATTGTAATTTTTATTTCAAATAATGATTTTAATATTAAAATGACAAGTTTTACTTTTTATGAAGTATATCCCCAAAAGAAAACCTGAAAAAAAGGCATATGACAACAAGCACTACGAAAATAAGATCTGAAAGGTATAATTTATTATTCAACAGCTACTAATTAGAAAACTATTATAAAGACAGTGTAATCATAAAATACAATCATGAAAATATAAACAACAAAAAAGTCATGAAAAGGCATCAGTGGCTAATCCAGATAACCAAACACTTTCTGGTTTGTTCAATGAATATGTAGAGAACAGAGAGAGGAAAATACTAAACTTCACACTGAACTATACTGCTCAGCTGTTAACTGGAGCTATCATTCTATTTCTATACAGTTCTAGAGCATGTTAAACTTACTACCATTGCAGGTGACGTTTGGAAGGAAGGATGCTGAGAATAACAATTTTGTGTAGAATAATTGCACTTCAGAACTTTATAATGGAAGTCTCCTATGCATTTATAAATATAGCAGCAGAGCAAAAATACGTATGCTTTTTCTAGTTTATCAGAAAAAGGAAATTTTACACATGTAAACTATTTACATTTCCAAATCAGTCTTATAGGGCAAAATGGAACATCAAGGGTATATTTTAAAAAGTAGATTGACAACCCTCCTGAGAAAGAGAGTAACACTGAAATTCAGACATTTTTGAGTAAGAATAAGCAAAATTTCCTGGCTTTAATTTAACATTCACATGAGTGGAGTTGATTAGACTCTAAACTCTGAGTTGCCACGGATGAGCTACACAGCCTCTATCTGGTGAGAAGCTGGTTGCAATAGCTGCAACAGAATTATTGACTATATTAATGTAATTATTGAAAAATAGTAATGAACCCACTACTAATATGACTGTGGTTTTGTGACAGTAAGCAGTCACCGAAGAAAAAATTTTATGGGTTGGTGTATAAAAATAGTTTGTAAGGTTGATGTAACCTTCTAACCCTTCCTAAATCTGCCTGATGTTTGGATGATTTGCTAAGCTGCTGACATTGCGGCAGTAGGATGTCCCTGCTCAGAGGACCAGAGGTGCAAAGGCATTTGGGATGTGTGAAGGATGGGAGACAATGCACAGGGCTCAATGACCCTCCTGACTAAAAAGGCCCAAACATATTCCCAACATTGGGGCTGGGAGACTGCAAGTTTTGGGAATACGCATCCCAAACAGCTAGGGGATCCTGCAGCATGGCTGTTTTGAAGAAGATTATGTTTTGTTTCAGAAAGATTTGGTCCTGATTTTCTAAAGAAACTCTTTTAATAGATTCCATTTCTGTGGAAAATGTAAATATTGCCAGTCCTCATTCCCACCGAAAACAAAAGCTTCAAAACACTGAAATTTCATCCAGAATGAAAGTCCAAGCTTTAGTAAGCAGGTCCATTTGTTTGTCTTTTCTTCTGTTTAATGTCTTTGTTTTGGATTTCTTCCTCCAAGTGTTTCATATAACACCATGATCAGGACAGTTGTTTCCTGAGCAGATTGGCAGAGAGGTTGTACAGAAAAATTCCTTTATTTATCAGTTGAATTTTCAAAGTATTGGATGTTATTGTATTGACCCAGTAAATACAATCAAGGAATTAAATATCTATTTTGAGCTATTAAATATATTTGAAAATACTAGCTAGGAACAAAACAAAGCAAAACAAACAAACAAAAAACCCCACACAAAACCAAAACAAAAATGAGGAAAAAAAAACCTAACTGGTTTTAATTTTATTTTCAGCTAACAACATCATATCCCAAATTCACATTTTCTCTTTTCTCATTTCTCATGTTTGATTATACATGAACATCAGCCTCTTCAGACATCAACACTGATGAAGGTGATGGAAGACAGTGTGCCCCTTGCATGTTCTTTTCCCCAAATAGCCACCTGTTACCTTAGCATCAGTTAGATCTATCTCTGACACACAAAGGTGTTGGGAAACAAAATACATAGACATTTTATGTTCTTGATCTTTAGCTGCCTCACTGCTGCAGTCAGTGTAAACACCCATGGTTACAGTGTGGTCAGACAGGCTAATTAGCCCTCCTTGGGATTTAGCCCACAGTATTAGCCATGTTCTTTTTCTCATACACAAATACTTCCACCCCTACTGCAAAACAACAATGCAAAACCAAAAATGTAAAAGCTGTGTTAGCAGCAAGCACAAGCTCTAGTACTGTGACATTTAAATCTTCATTGAAGCTGCCACAGACCAAGCTGACCTTTTGTTCACAAGAACTAGTCCTTCATGTTGTTTGAATAAAAGTTTGCTTTAACAATTTACTCTTCAAAAGTGTAAAACATTTCATGTTTGCTTCTTAAAAATTACTTTCTTGTTACATTTCAAAGTTACTACTGATAACGAAACCTACAAACCTCAAAGTAAACAAAAGGCAAAGAGAAAGAAAACAGAGCATTTCTGAAAAGGTTATACAAATAACTGTAAGAATTGTTAAAGCCTTTTTTTTTAACTTTTGGATAGAAAGTATCAAGTTTGCTTTGCATTCTTAGGCCAATAAAACACAAGACGCTGAAGGATTTTAAAACAAGTTTAAAAGTAGGTAATTGTGGTAGACTGCATTAAAAGGCTTATACACTGCTGGATCTTCCACTGTCCACAACACGTGTTATGTGCAGGCAATAAGGCTTTGAAGATCAACCCTATGGCTTTGGAGAACAATACTCAGCTATTTGCCTTTTGAATATCCACATATGACAACATCCTGGTACCTCAAGGTTTCCTCAGCTGCAGTATTTTGTTCCATATGTTTGTGGGGCTTCTCTGTCTCCCCTTCTGCCCTGGCTTACTGTGGGTTACACTATCACTATCAATACAAGCTGAGGGAAGAGGCGATAGAGAGCAGCCCTGCAGAAAAGGATTTGGGGGTGCTGGCAGACGAGAAGCTGGACATGAGCAGCCAGTGTGTGCTTGCAGCCCAGAAAGTCAGTCACATCCTGGGCTGCATCAAAAGAAGTGTGGCCAGCAGATCGAGAGAGGTGATTCTGCCACTCTCCTCTGGTCAGACCTCACCTGGAATACTGCATCCAGCTCTGGAGCACTCAGCACAGAAGGGACATGGATCTGATAGAGTGGGTCCAGAGGAAGGCTACAAGGATGATCAGGGGGCTGGAACACCTCTCCTACGAGGACTGAGGGAGCTGGGATTGTTCAGCCTGGAGAAGAGAAGGCTCCAGGGAGACCTAATAGCGACCTTCCAGTACTTGAAGGGAGATTATGAAATGACTGGAGAGAGCCTGTTTACAGAGGCCTGTAGTATAACGATGAGGGTCAATGGTTTTAAATCGGAAAAGACTGGATTTAGATTGGATGTAAGGAAGAAGTTCTTTAGCATGAAGTTAGTGGAACATTGGAACAGGTTGCCCAGGGAGGTCGTTGAGGCCGCATCCCTGGAGACATTCAAGGTGAGGCTTGCTCTAGTTGAAGATGTCCCTGCTCTCAGCAGAGGGGTTGGACTAGATGACCTCTAGAGGTCCCTTCCAACTCAGACATTTCTATGTTTCTATGATTCTATAATTGTTCCCTTACCCATCACCACCCTGAGCTGTGCAGGGTTCAGACAGGGCACATATTCCTAGGGGGTCACTGATACAGCATGAAAAAGCTGGGGACCCCCAGTCTCTTCTACATACTCCCATGTAGAACTGTGTTCCCATAACTGCTTCTCTCCCTCATCTGCTTTGCTCAGGTTAATTGCAGAAATCTCATCCTGACGTGGCATATATGTTAAGAAGAGAAGGAAACAGCTAAGCCCAACATGAACTAAGATGTTGACGACAAGTATTTATACTACAGCTTTCCAGTTTGTAAATTCTCTCTTCTCTTTAAAATTTTAATTTTGTCTTCAAAACCCCTTGAGCACTCAGTTTCATATTGGTTTCTTTCATGCTGATTAGGTTTTCTTCTTTCTTTTTTATTCTTGCTGTTTAATCCATCTTTCTCGGATAATAAAATCACTTTGGCAACCTCATTTTTTACTCTCATTTCATTTGTGACAATCCCAGTTGTCATTTGTTTGTTTATTTTTAAATCCTTAATTAGGTTTCAATAATACCTTTCAAAGACTCTATCTTTCGCTTTAAATGTCTTTTTAGACACCTTGTGTTGCATTTAGGTACTATCATTCCATCTTTTACAAGTTCAAAGGCTGAATTATTTTTATTTCTCCTTCTCTTTCTTTGACACAGTAATTTGAGAACCCTGGTTAATACACTCAGAATTTCTTTTGGCCAATCCCTGGTGTGCCTCTTTCAGAATTTCCTTCATAAAAGCCAACTCCTTATCCTTTTCTCATAATCTCCTTCCTAGTTCTCTTTGTAATGTTGCTAGACTTCCCTTGGCCTTAGAGTTTCACTTCAACACACAGCCCAGCTGCTGAAACAATACCCTGTGACCGTCTGCTGTGCTTTAAACCAATAAAACATATAGGAGTTGCCAGCACTGACAAAACAGCATACTGAGGTTTCTGTTTTGCAGAGTCTGGATTTATTTGTATATTTATTTATTATATTCTTACCCTTCTTTGCGATTGAATCACTGATTTCTGACTTTCTGTTACTGCAAATAAATCTCCCAAAGAACATATTCTTCTGTGGCACACTTAAAAACACAATGAGGGGTGGGGAGAGGGGGGGGAAAGGAGGTGAGGGGTAAGATGCAAGCATGGAAGGACTCTATCTACCAATGTAGGTTCTGTTTAGGCTACTTTTAATGTTCTTTGAGTTGGATCATGAGTTTGGTGCTTTGACTCCTTCTATGCCAAATAGGTAGGTCCAGAGACAGCAGGGGCAGAGGGACCATGGCCAGGAACCATCTCACTGTGCTGAGCACAAGCCAGTATAGAAAAGATCTTTCCTTTAAAGAAGTTTATTCTCAGACAAATAAAATAGTGAAGAAGGCATGTTACAGCCTTTCTCTCAAATGTCCAGCTGGGCACCTTTGCTTTGAGTCAGAGTCAAGCAGCAGCCTTGACAGAGATGCCCAGCATTGCCTCAACTGTCAGTGTTGTCAGAGAACTGGAGCTGAAAAGACCATCTGCCTGGGGTGGACATTTCAGGTCTGAAGGTCCTGGCTTCTCTGTGACCACTTGAAACTTCTAAATATTTTTTTTTATAGCTAGCTCCAACAGTTGCAGTCCAAAAGTCTCTGCCACTTACAAGACAGAGTCATAGTGGAATTAAAATCCTTTGTAACATATCAGGCATGTGATTCATCACTGGCTCAAAGCCCTAGAGGTACATCAGAGTGAGGAATAACCATTCATTATCCTAGAGAGATGAAAAATCAGAGCTGAGGGGAGGTGGCTGTGTTTTTTCTTCCGTTTTTGTTTTGGTTTGGTTTGGTTTTGGTTTTGTTTGTTTGTTTGTTTTTTGGGGTTGTTTTTTGGTTGGTTGGTTGGTTGGTTGGTTTTGGGTTTTTTGGCTTTAAGGTTTTGGCATTTTCTTGGCATTTTCATGCTGGTTTTGCATCTGTGGAAACTATTTTCACTCACAAAAAGTACAGCCCTTACCATCAACAAATATCCAAACACAGAAAAAGGAAAATAACCAAAGTAAAAAAAACCAAAACAAAACAAAACCTCCACCACAAATATTAAGAAGAACTTATAGCAATAAAGTAAATGAATAGTTGCAAGAGGATAAGAAAAATATGAAAACCTATGTCATCAACACAACAGTACTACAAATCAGAGATGTCTGAAATATGGTCAGAATAAATCCCTATGGTATTGCAGCAGTAAGCCAGTTACTTCTTCTATAAATCAAATTCTTTGTTAACAAACCCTTGGGGTTTTTCCAAGCCAAGTTTGAAAAGAAATACTCATTTTCAAAAGTACAAGATCTCTGGGACGTGTATTAACCTCAGGGCTCCTGGCTGTTTTATCAAATTTTGCTGTGTTCATTTTAATGTAATAAAAGACACCTAGGGGGTTAAAGATTTATAATAGTGTCACTACACATCATTCAGTGAGTTCTTGAAGGTGTGAGTGCACATACTTCCACTCACTGCCTATGTCTGCGATAGTTATTAACCATCTTGCTCTTTTATTTAAACAAACAGAGAAACAAAAGGGATAAACAAGTGTAAATATCTGTTATTGATGTAATACGCCTTTTTTTTTTTTTTAACATTTTGAAAACTGGGGTAAAGTTGGTGGGCTGCCCTGAAATGCAAGTGAGGCTGTTTTGGGCACTGCAGAGTCCCAATCCCTCCTAGAGGGCACCTGACATATGACTGCTGTCACCCTGCCTGTGTGACTGTATCCCCTTGATATTCTGTCCCAGACACTCAGAGAAGTGGTACCCTCCCAGAAATATGTGCCCAAACTGCTGAGGATTCTCCTTTTAATTATCCCCTGCCCTTCCAGGCTCACCATGGATTTTAAAGGTGGTCTCAAAAACCACAAGTACCAAATTTCTTATGGAAAATAAAACCAACAGCTTACATTTTCTGGAAACAACATGATTCCATGAGTTTAGGTTTTAGAGAAATTATTAATATTGCAAAGTTTTACAACAGCTGAGTGAAATTTGTTAGGACTGCATGATAGGTGGTTAGGTAGTTATCCAAAGATTCTACATGCTCATAACAAGGCTTCTTCTCAGCTACCATTCCACTAAAACCACTGACACTGGTGGCAGGTAGAGAGGGTGGTGGATGGAGTGAAGATTCTCAAGATGTGACAGGTGTTGCTCTCATGGAAAATCACAGCTGCTGTGAGGATACAGCACATCTTGCTGCATTGGATTACATTCAGTGGCTGATAAGCTCTGCCTATCTCCACCATGTTGGAAGGCTTTTTATGAAATCTCCTCATAAACTCTGATACAGTCAGAGCATATTGCCCTTACATTATATTTATCCAATGCAGATCCACAAGTACTTAATAGGGTTAGCTCTACAGCTCTTAGGAACCAACTGAAAACTTTTTTCTTCAGTCCAAGAGGATCAAAATTAAAGTAAACAATGCTGGAATATTTGGCTGGTCCGATTTATTTAAAAAGTTGTTTTGTGGCAAAAACCCTCCTCTCCTTCACTCTGCCCAGGCATGTGCACTGGGCTATTTACTGTTCTCCAGTGTATTTATCTCCTCATGCTTCTTCATAAAAATTAAAAATAAAAACATTTTATAACTTTGATTTAATTTCTGTGTCACTTTTGCACAACAACCTAAACATTTTGTTTGAAATCTCCTTGGCAGAGTTTTAACAGGCGGCAGTACTCCTGTTTGCTGTAATCAGAAACCAGCAGAGGAAGCAGTTAGCTCAGCAAGCCAAGGGCAGACCTTGAACCCAAGTCCCTCAAAATTTGTTCAGTGCCTTGGCACATCGCCTTCCACCAGCCTTCTCTATTTGCCTTTCACAGGGTGAAAGCCCAGCCCTTTGTGCCTTGTACATCTCCACTGTAGCTTTGACAGGTCTGTATGGTCCTGCCTGCCTGGACTTCTTGGGCAGGGCTGAAAGGGAACAGGATAATGCACAGAGTAAGGTCAATCTCATCAAACACAAGACCTCAAAGGGAAGTTTCTGTTCACAAAGACAGAATTCTGTTGGCAGTAGTGTCACAGAAGTGGTGAAAAATTAAATTTTCTTGACTTTTCGTACTTCCATGGTCCAAGTCCAGCAGAGATTGAAAAGTCATAAGGTTGTCTTATTTTCTTTTGATGAGTGTAAATGACAGCTAAAGAGAATTGGCATTGATTTCTGTGTGCTAATATTCATATTTATGAGCAAGAAAAGGCTCCTAGAGAAAAATTAATTTTAGTGTTTGCAGTAGCCAAAGATAATTTCATTTTATTCTCTCTCTCTCTTTTTTTTTTTTTTTCCCCAATAAGTAGTCTTTCAAAAAATTAAAGTTGTGGTATTTTGCACACTTTGAATAGCTGCATACTAACATTACCGTGTTTAATTAAGAATTAAATAAAGCACCTGCACATTTCAGAGGCAAAACTCTGACAATATTAGATTCTATTTTAATGGCAATAGGCCTCTTATAGAAATAACAAGAGGAACTGACAGGTCACGATTATCCTGCTACTGTTGTTTGAGAAGGCATGGGGGTGAGGAAACCTGACATTCCTGGTTAGCATTCATGTGGTGTGTTGACAGTCCCAGTTGCAGTAGCCTTTAGGCCCATGTACTTCACTTCAAAACCAGGGACATTCTCTGGCTAGCTGCTTGCTGTACTTTCCTGTAATAAGTCAGCCCTATTCCACCTCATGCAGCCTTGCGTGTGGACCATTCAAAGCTTTTTCACCTTCTCATATATTATTGCTTCTTTGCTTTACACTACTTCATGGCAGCTGTTAAGTGTAATAGCAACACTGACAAGGGTCTGTATATCTCAAACATGTTTGTAAGGGTATTCTTGTACTGTTTGCAATGTACATCTGTCACGGTTTAGGGTCAGGGTAGCCCCTTAGACCAATAACAGACACGCTCTGTTAACCCCCTTCTATCCCAAAAGGGGAACAGAAAGGGAATAAGGGAGAGAGACATCAATTAGAAAAGGAAACTAATGAATTAATGAAATCAATTAGTGAAAACAAAGCTAATAATAATAAATAAAATATATACAAATATATACAAAACAAATATCAAAACACTCCCTCCCCCCCCACCCCAAGAGCAATTACATCATGATCACCACTGATGCTGTGAAGCAGGCACTGCGATAGTCCCAGACTGAGCTCAGTGGAGATGGGAACTTTGTTCAGGAGCTGGATTCTGGTATCAGATTCAGGAACACACAGATCAGGATCGAAGGCTTAACAGACAGAGTCCTTCTTGGATGTTCTGAGGAAGAAATTGGAAGAGGACCCAAGCCAAACCAAGCAAAGCTGACAAAGCGATCCAAGAGGGGCAAGACCATTCTGCTCCTTCAGCTTTGTATTGAATATTACATATATGGGCTGGAATACCTCGTTGGTCAGTTTAGGGTCACCTATCCTGTCCACTCATCTCTGCAGGTGTGACCTTTTACTTTCTGCACCCCCCAGTGTGGTACACAAGATCCTGCAGTGGCCTTGGTCTGCACACCAATCTTTAGTACTAACTCTAACCATGGGGTATTATCACTGCTAGAAGCAGACACTGTATGTGAAAACAGGCTGCTAACTTCAAACAGTGCAGTTAGTTAGAAGAACTGAGCTGAAAAGTAAAATGACTGAACATAATTAGTTCTTTTCTCTCTCAAACCAGGATAACAACTCAGCCAGGAGCCAAAGCCAGGGGGTTTTACTCTTCTTTTAGCCCCAGCCTTCTCAGCATGGCATTTTGTATAAAGAAGTAACACTTTTCCAAATCACTCATCTGCTTGAACACAGATGTATAAACAAATGGGTCCTCAGATGATTTGGTTGTAGAAAAACAGGAAAATAGCTTTTTGGAGTTGACAACATAAAGTTTGTTCAATCAAAAAAAAAAAAAAAAAACAAAAACAACCACCTTAAGCAAAATATTTCTACTGTATTTTAAAAACTCCTAAAAAATAACAAGGTTTCTAGACAGAACATTATGCTAAGGATTTTAGCACAAAACTAATTCACGATATTTTGACAAAATAAATCTAAGTACTTTATTTTTTTTTATTTAATTTTGTGGTGAAAAATTGTATCTACCAAATTAATTCCATTTTATTGATAGGTTTATCTCTTGGATTATGATTAAAAAAAACCCAAAACTTTTCAAAATATATCTATATCATAGAAGCATAGAATCATTTTGTTGGAAAAGGTCTTTAAGATCATCAAGTCCAACCTTTGACTCAGCACTGCCAGGTCACCACTAAACCATGTCTCTAAGCATCACATCTACAGGTCTTCTAAATCCTTCCAGGGATGGTGTCTCCACCACTTCCCTGGGCAGCCTGTTCCAGTGCTTGACAAACTATTTCTGTGAAGAATTTTTTCCTAATATCCAAAACCTCCCCTGGCACAACTTGAGGCTGTTTCCTCCCATTCTATCACTTTTTATCTGGAAGATCAGACTGGACCACACCGCACTTCAATCTCCTTTCAGGTAGTTGTAGATATCACAATTTTAATTTCAAGAGAAAGATAAAAATGACATCAAGGATCTTTGTAAAATGTTGTAAA
>JANIJG010021019.1:27079-48225 GCA_024611175.1 Megaceryle torquata
AAGAGTAAAAAAGAGAACAAAAAAACAAAGCAAAAACCAGAAGTATAAATTAACCCTTTTAGATCACAAAAATGTTGTAAAAAAAAAAAAAAAAAAAAAAAGTTACTATAATTTATAGTTTTAAGAGATTTAAAACTATAATTAGACAATGTAAAATTTCATTGTATAACTAATAAGCTTTCTGTTTAACCTAAAACATTTCATCTGTGCAGCCAGTGAATTGAAAACTTAGTGACTGCAAAGTGTAATATCAGTAATGGCTATGTCTTGCAAAGCGTTTCTCAACCGTTGACATAAAACACTTTACAAAGAACATATGCAGCAGTTTCAGGTAAGAATAATGAGAAAAGCTACATGTTCCTGGCTGAGGGACTTTGCAAGGCAAGGGACATGATGTGATGGCAAAATAAGGCAGGGGAAGTAGGGTGCATACTGTCAAAAGGGAAGTGCATTAAAAGAGTCAAATTCATCTTTCTGTCTCCTTACACTCCATTTTCACTAAGTCTGTGTTGAAAATCTGAGGTGTATGTCACATTTGGGCCTGTTTCCCTAGAAAGCACAATTTTTCTAGGTGTTAGAGGAATGACTATATTTGAAAAAGCTTATTTCTTGGGGAGGACTTGCATAGTAGTTTCTTTTACAATTTATATACTGACGACATGCAGGGACTAATACAAATGCTTTGTATTTTTACTTGCTTATTATAATAAAATGTGTCTGTTATATCACTCTTATGGTTTTCAAAGTTAGGGAAAAGATCAAACAAATACATTCTTCCACTGAAATATCTAGAAGAACAATAACATTGGACCTGTGCATGAAGACACAAACATATTAATGTCTAACAGCAGTCTAGTATTTCAGAGAGACCTGGCTGGGAGTTTATAAGCATAACCATTGAGATTGATGGCTATCGTCCCTCTCTTGAGGTTTAGCTAGAACAGGAAAACAAATCTCATTGTTTTAATGTATATCCTTTGTGTTATATACACATGTACACACATGCAATACAGTAACGGATGCCAGTTTTACATTTAAACACACACACACACAATTTGCATCTACTTAACTATTTTTCATTCTTTTGCTATGGAGCATAACAGCAATTGTTGAAGAACATGATTTCAAATTATCCAAAGATATGAAGTCCCTGGATCAGCAGAGGTAGCCAAATTTTCCAGTGATATATTTTCAAATTAGCAGGCATCATGTTTTTTGGCATCCATCGTAACAGAATTAACAGCATTTGAGACTCTATCCAAAAGCATACTTTTTACCTCTGGAAGGAAAGTCATCTTAAATGAATAAACATAAAACAACTACACAAGTACTCTTTTAAAAATAAAGCAATATATTTCGTTAACATTCCAAGCCAAAATGTTTTACATATTGTATTCAAATGACTATATAATTTTAAGGCAGAAGATTAAGATTTATTAACCCAAACTTGCATTGGTATGCATAGTGCACATTGTTTTTACAGTTGTTATGCACTAAGTCTTTAAGAACTATGTATTTAACTCCTAGCAAGTTGCTATCTGAGGCAACCAAACTGGGGACATAATATGTATATAAACTATCATTCAGAAAAAACCTGTCTTTATTTTCATTTGTCATTGCATGAAATAAACAGGGTCTATTTCTCCAATATGGTGACCTGGTGAATAATTTTTTGGGGTGAATTTTTAAACTAATTTTATTCTTTATTGTATCAAAACATGCTAGGCATTTGTGTGATTGCTATTCTAGATTTCATGATATGGCAGGAAGTGTTATTTACTTGAAATCCAGGCTTATTTCTTTTTGAGGGAGACATAGGCTGTGAATGTTCCCTTATCTGATGTGCATGCACTAAGGCCCATTATGTACCCAGGGTCCTCAGGCTTCCTACAGACACCTTGGAGTAGGAGCCACAGAAGTCAGCTTGCTTGACAGGATGTTGTGCTTGAAACCAACAAGTTGAGCTATCAATTTTCTAAATTCAGTCTCAGGTGACTCTAACACCTTCAAGGACCCAGAAGCACAGTCCATGAGCCATCATTGTAATGACTAACTAGGAAGCAGAAAGGTTAGCACAGCTGGGAAGCCAGGCAAGGCAAGTGTCCAGACAAACCTCAGCACAGTCACTGCAATTGTAACGATGGCTGGATACCTCAGCCTTCATTGTGGCTAAAGAAAGAGGATATGTGTTTAGGTATTTTGTTTTGAAAACACCAATGTAGTAAAAGATGACATTGATTTGGGTCAGAACAGGAAAATGGGGAATTTAAAGATACTTAAGGACTTTTAAAATTATACCTTCTTAATGTGCCTAAAATAAACATTAAGAAAAAAATTATTTCCTTCCTAAACCTAAAGTTTTCTTCTATAACTTCATTGAAATTGATATTGTCTATAATCTAGTAGTGTCAGGAGCCATCTTTCAGGAATATGTTCAGAGATGAAAGTGATCTCCTATTCTGCTAAATATGAGATGGACTGCTCCTTCTGCTTGCTCCTGGATTTCTTCTGGTGCTCTGTCTAAAACAGAAACATTAGTTTTTCTTGTAAGATGCCTGAAATGATGTTAAACACATCAAAATCTTGTTATCAGAGCAAGAACTTGAGGCTTTGTGCTGCATGCCCTAAGATCTGGCATGAAGGTTTAAGATACTCCAAAGCTTCCTAGATAAGTTGATAAGCTTCCTAGATGCAGGAATGTAGGGAGCCAAACCAAGTTTAGTCTTGGAAACACTATCATTTGGGATCCATCCCTGAAGTGAACTACCTCCAGACTGTCCTTGGGGAGAACTAGTTGATGTGCCCCTGCAGGAGAATTGGGGAATAAGTTAATACTGAGGTCAGACAAGCAGAGGTCCAGTACAAAAGCTCTCCCTAGCCTTCTGGGGAGATTGAGTGCATCCTCAGCAAGTTTGCAGAGGACACCAATCGGAGTGGCGCAGTTGACATACCAAAGGAATAGGATATCATCCAGAGGGACCTGGACAAGCTTAAGAAGTGGGCCCTTCTGAGTCTCATAAGGTTCAATAAGGTAAATTGGAAGGTCCTACACTTGGCTCAGGGCAATTCTCGATATCAATGCAGGCTGGGAGAGGATGGGATTTGAGAGCAGCCCTGGCTGATGGATGAGAAGCTGTACATGAACCAGCAATGTGACCTTGCTGCCCAGAAGTCTTCATCAAAAGAGTGGCCAGCAAGTCAAGGGAGGTGATTCTGCCCCTCTGCTCTGCTCTGGTGAGACCCCACCTTGAGTGCTGTGTCCAGATCTGGAGTCCTCAGCATAGGAAGGACATGTACCTGTTAGACTTGGTGCAGAGGAGGGCCACAAAAATTATGAGAGGGCTGGAACGCCTCCCCTGTGAAGAAAGTTATTTGGGGTTCTTCAGCCTGGAGAAGAGAAGGCTTCAGTCAGACCTTTCAGTACTTCAGGGGGGCCTATGAGAAAGATTAAGGCAATCTTTTTAACAGGGTCTGTTTCAAAAGGGCAAGGGTAATGGCTTTAAATTAAAAGATGATAGAATCAGACTAGATATAAGGAAGAAATTTTTTACAATGAGGGTGGTGAAACACTGATATGGGTTGCCCAGAATGGTGATAGTTACCCCATCCCTGGAAACATTCAAGGTTGGGTTGGATGAAGCTCTGAGCAACTTGATCTAGTTGAAGTTGTCCCTGATTATTGCAGGGGAGTTGGACTAAATGACCTTTAAAGGTCCCTTCCAACCCAGACCATTCTATGATTCTTTTCTTTTGCAGAACAAAACCACTCTGGAGTAATTTAAAAGGATAACTTCCTAATTATCCATGCCAGCCCAGGAAGTGCACAGCCACAGCTGCACTCAGGAGACACTGTTGCATTGGAATGTGATACACAGGGTGAAAGATACACACCCCCTCCCCACTTTGCAAAAATCAAGCACAGCACCAATATACTGTTTATATCCCAGTCACGTTTTAGTCTGACATGAATGTTAGTGAGATATAAACTTTGTGTTACAAGGACAAGTTTCCAGATCAATAATTAAATTCAAGGAGGACACAACTAGTATCATATGGGTGAGATATTCTGAGGCTGCTGATAAAGATCTATCCAACACCCTTCAGGTGTAGCACGTGCTCTTTATCTGACCATCCCCTCTGTTAATCAATAGCATTAACTGCTGATCTGGAAGTGATGGCTCTGGCGCTTCTCACTACTGAAGTCAGAGCTACGACTTCTCACCAGTAGCACAGCTTCAGAGAGTTAACTGTGGTGTCTTAGGGAATACCTCTGCTGCAGTGTTGCATGTCATGGCTTTAACAGTGGATAATGATTTTGCTATTACTTATTTTATTTTGGGATGACAATGATAGATCTTTGTTTTAAATATAGATGTACTCATTCCAGCTAGCTGAAATGTAATGTCTAAACTACTTGGAAGTATCTCTTTAAACACGTATGTGAGGACAAAAGACCTGTGTTGTAAAGCAGCAAATTCTACTAAGTGAAGAGATGCACAAGGCAAAGAAATATATATTTTATTATTTCTAGAAATGCAAAAGGATTCTGAAACTGCACAAGATTAATATCTTTAACTCATTCTCTATAAATTAATCATCCTTGAAAGCAGGAATGTGATTCTGGATATTGGACAATAGCACAGTCAGTTGTGGTCCTTTTTCAGTTAACCTCTATCAAAGCTCGTCCCCATGTTGCCATACACATGTGCCTTTCCAACCATCATGCCCTCCCTGAGGCTCAAGAGTGACATTCAGTGGAAATAGGGTTGAGGAAAGTCTAGTGCTAGAAAGAGCTTCCCTCAGTGTCCTCCCTGCCCACCTCCCCATCTTACCTAAGTCACCCTGCACATGGCTCTGTGGGGTTTCTCAGCCTCTTTCACAGAGACCTTTATGTGTCTCTGCCTTGAAGGACACACTGGTGACTGGGTGCAGCACAGATATGCTCAGCAGTATGTGTAAGGTCAAAGGCTGCTTTCTGCCATTGCACTGTTAATTTATACATGATGTGGAGAATGAGACTGCTTTACAAAACACATTTCAATTAAAATCTCTGGTGTGAAGAATTGTCATCAGTATGAGCAGAGGCAGAATAATTGGGTACTAAATGTACAGCATTATTGACTTCTGATAAAAATGGGATTTTGAAGGATAATTTCTAATTATTTTTTCTTATATGAAAAATGGTTTTCAGATTATGAATAAATAAAATGGAGGGAATTGGGCTTTTTAAAAAACAAAATATTCATGAGCACAAAATGTCTCTGAGAAAAGTAAGTAACTATATGCACAAAGACCATGATGTCAATCACCTTGCTGAAAACAAGGAGTGTTGTGGGGAGATCCCAATGTATCTTCTTGCTCTCCAGTCTGGCTAGGCACAGGCCAGCTCTGGTCCAAAAGCTGCAGACTTGAGGCAGGGTGGTGCTGAGTATGGACTTCTCTCATCCAGGCAGCTGGATCAAGTCCAGGCAACTTACGGTGCAGAAACAAAATAACTCAGTTTATGTCCACCTTCTGACATCTGTGCAGATATTCTCACAGTGTAGCAGCATCTCCCTACTCTGACTGGAGAGTAAAACCTTTTGGATATCTGTTTTCCGCTGCAGAGTGTAGTGTAAATCAGCTCCTATTTCTTTGTAGTCTAGACCTGCTGAAAGAAAAACACACAATGGGTCCCTCAGATTGTATTTTCCTGCATGTCACAATGACCCACATTGTTTCATGTCTTTTGACTCTAAAAGAAGGAACACCTAAACAAAACCCAAGTCTCTGCCACATAAGGAGCAAGCAGAACATTTGAGATACCAGAATGACATATGTTCCTTAGTTAATCCTAGAAGTAGCTACAAATTTCACTCCAATAAGAAATAAAAAAAGTTGATAATGAACAGCAAACATAGCCTTTAACTTTTTTTTAACCTTTTTTTTTTTGTATGTTATTAAATTATTTGCTTCACAAAATAAAAAATCACTAACATCATTTAAACTGGAATAATACTTCTAGTGTTTCCAGAGCACATAATACTGAGATTTTTTTTACAAATAACTTGACATGTAAAACTCTATTGAAGGTCAAATCCAAATGACCCGTGTAATAATATTGCCAAACCTGTCTAGTAACGCTTATTAAGAATTTTTCAATTAGGGAATTTTTTATTCAAAAATTTTCCTGGGAAAGGCTCAGCCTTGAATTACAATCAAATGAAGAAGAAAATTAGTGAACAAGATATATAGAAAATATCCAAGGACTAAGGAGCCATGGACAATTCAGAACAAGGGAAACTCTGGTTCATGTCCTTCCTGTGCTCTTGCACTCATTTCTCAATAATGTGGCCATAATAATATATAAAAATTTTAAATAGGAATCTAAAAAGTATTTTTAACATCATCATATGTAGGACAGGGAAATTACCTACTCTTCAGCCTTGGTAAGCATGACCACCTGAAAAGCTGATAGTGTAGTCACACAATGCTCACTTAGAAGTACACACACATCTTTTTACCAAGTAAGAGTAAACATCAAGCTTGCAGAAAAAAATCTGTGTCAATTAGATCTGTGTCCATAATAACTTCACTCCTTTCAAGAGCTGCCTTTATGCAGCAGACAAACAATAATGCTGTAATTTCATACTGGTAGCTAATATTCGTATGAATTGTATAACTTCAGATAGAAATATATAGCAGCAGGAAAGGAAATTATGATAGCAAAGCAGTGGCAAAGTGGTTAAGTTTTCTTTATCTACTGTGCCTTTAGATGATGATAAGTGGAAAAGATGACTTGTTTTATTGGTGATTTCCAAAGAAGCCGCAACATAGATACTCAGCAATCTCCAGAGGGTTGCATGTTTAATGTAGTGTCAAAACACTCTCTAGCAAGCAGGAACTTAGTATTTACCTAAATGGAATAGCAGATAGGAAACAAAAATGTGTCTGATTATTAGATATAATATTTATCAGCATGACCAGAACTTATATGATTATGTGACTTCAGAATAAAAAAAAAAAAATCCAACAGAAACATCTATTTTCACAGTCTTCAGTGGTTTGAAAAATAGCACCTTTACCCGTGAGAAGCAGGCTTTGCCATAGCAACTCAGACATTTTTTCCCCCGTTTAGAACCTTCCTTGGAATAAATTACTATAAGCTGTCTGCAAACACCATCAAGAACAATTGGGGAGTGTCTCTGGCCACCTCCAATGCAGCATCAAAGGGCAAGAGCAAACTGCACCTGTGACTGAGGGAGTGCTGCTCAGAGGAGTCACTTGAGATGTAAATAATTTGGTCAAGATATATTCCAGAGACCTCATCCTCTCCAGCTGCTACTGCCAAAACTCCATGTTCTTAAAAATTCAAAGTCGCTATTAATTTGTTTTGGCTCAATTGTATCAAAGGACAAAGTAGAAAACACAATACATTTTAGAAGCTTAGCAGGAGAAAAGAAATTTTAAAAGCCTGAGAAGCTTTCAGAGGCATGATGTAGGATGGAGTGTCTCATCACCTGCTGCTGCTGACAAATGAACTGAGGAAACTGCCTGGATTCTTGGAGCAGTATGATAACAAAAGTTACAGAAAATACAGGGGTGATGATAGCCTTTTACAAACCCTCTCCTTCACTCCCCCCCTCCAGCTCCACCACCCCACTGCATGGAAGGATAAACTATACCTAAACCATTCCTATTAGAGAAATGTCTATCTGTACAAAGCCAAATGTTTTCCCTCTTCAATACCCATCCCACAGGATTCCCAGAAAGATTATTTCATGCCCTGCTCAGGGAACACCTGCCAGCAGCTGGGATTTGAAGCTATCTGCTTTCCTTGTGGTGGACAGGAAGAGGGAAAGGGATGATCTGCAAGGCTTTTCTCAGTGTTGAAGGACAAGCCTGGATGGACAGACAGAAACAGCTCCTGACATGCAGGCAACCTACCCAGCATCAGTCCCTTTGCAGCCCCCTATTGTTGCCTTCATCCCAACTTTTTCTCTTCCCACAGTAGTAGGATGAAACTCTGGCTTGGGTTTTGGCATTGCAGCACCTACCAGAAGCAAGAAAAGTCTCAGAGGGATGGCATTTGGGGGTGTGACCCCAGCTCTCCATCTCCTACAGCATCTCAAAACACCCCTGAGCTCCTCTACTCCCAGGGCATCCCCACAAAACTGCTTCACCCTTCTTTGTCACTTGCAGCCCTCCATTGACATCCTTCCCCACTGCAAGCTCCTGCACGTGAGCTCCAACCCAGTGCTGTATTCCATCTGGGAATGCCCCATGCTCCTCATGCCTCCCCCAGTACCCCTTCCTTCCCTCTGCACCCCAGATGCTTCATCTTCCAGCTGCTGCAATGCCTGATCTTCACCCAGCAAGGTCTTTTGCCCAACCATGTCTCATATTTGTACCAGGGCTTCACTCTAAGCACAGCACATTTATTTCCCTATCAGACTCGTACAAAAAGTCCATTAACAGAGACATATGTCTGCACTTCCATAACACCTTATCTAACAGAGACAATCTTTTCTCTTAATAAAGTGCACATAGCAGAGCCATTAATAGTGAAGGCTCTGCAGCACCACTATTTGTTTTCAGAATGAGTTAACACTTACTTCTACATTTTCAGTGTTTGCTTCTCCACCCACTCTACCTTGTGTTTAAGCTTTGGCTGAGCACAGGAAACAGTTCAAATAATTATTCATCTATTTGGACAATAATGGGTAGCCTCTCCATAGTTACAACCAAAATCAGTCTGTCTTATTTTACACTTCTATAATTTTGATTCCACCAAATGAGTTTGTTGTGAAATTTTAAACCAGTATTACTTCCAGATTCAGAGAGAAATAATTAAACTGTCTTCAAGCTAAATTTAAATACCACAAAGGAAGAGGTAGTAAAAACTTGTTCAAGGTTTGCATTTTCAAGGAACATTCCATTGCTTCTTAAAAATTCATACTTAAGGTATACTTGGCAGTAGTTTTATAATTACAAAGCTATTAAGCTTTTGTAGGAAAAAAGTGAAACCGGTTTTTATCTAATTAGATAATTATAAATTTTTCAGGGAAATAATCTTCTGCTAGAAAATTATTATTTGAAAAGGCAAAATCTTCAGCAGGAATATGTTGATTATAATATATTTTCTTACAAAAATCAGTGCATGTCCCCAGTTAATTTTAATTCCTTGTTTTGGTAGAAGGTCCACTTCTCTGCCTGGAAAAATCATATCCTTCCTCCCACCACTGCCTTCATAGATGCTACACAGTGAGATGCCAGGAAATCATCAGATAAAAATGCTGATGAACATATCAATTATATTCTGAAAAGTTCCGTATCATTATTTTTCAATGGAATTTCTGAATTCTATGGGAAACATTTATGTTTATAAGGAAATATTTAGCAATTTGGAGAAATTCTTATGAAATAGGTTTTTGACTTTTCCATCTAATGCAATGTAATTGTAGCTTAGATTTGTAATGCATTGTCCCAAAGACCGTATAGATCCTGTCAATATTAGCTGTCTATTCCAAACATGAGAAGGACAAACTGAAGACACATTTATAATAATGATAGTTCTTCACTGCAAAGGAGGTGCTCATACTTGGACCCATGATTATACTGCTGCACTACAAGAAAAAGATATTCACAAGCAGACTGGTAAAATAACTTGTTGCTTAACAGCAAAGTAGTCATTGGGTGTATTTTCCTCAATGCACACAAGTCCTTCCTTCTCCTTGCAGAACCCATCTTAAAGATATAAAAATATTTTTATCAAGCCATTTTATAATTCAACATGAGATCAATATGTTGCAGGTGGGTTTTAGATATTAAAGGAAAAAAAGGCTTAGCAAAAAGAACAAAACATCTGTATTTAATGTACAGAAAAAACAAACAAACAAACAAATAAAAACTTTCCACACCTATTGTCAGACACACCCATATACACATGCACTAACAGTAACCAAATTTCATGTCAGAAGGAGTTTCTATGTGCTTTTGCAAGTTGCTATGAGAACTGTTACTTAAAGTTCATATTTCACACCTGATATGAGGCTGTCAAAAGGCTCCTCCAGCTTTTAGGCTCAAAGCAAAATCCTTTATGCATCCACCAAAGGTGAAAGCAGAGTCTACTCATCTGTGTTATCTAAACTGATTTTGTGACTTGTTAGCAAGAATTTGAACAATAACTATATTTCTCCCTGACCTCTAAAACCAAAGTTAAGTGTGACAGCCAGGGAGAGAAAAGCGAGTAAAAAAAGAAGTTGATGAATCTCCAGTGGGAAAGGTTTTTATTGCTAAGTAGAAGTGAGAAATTAAGAACTGGGAAGTGAAGACAGGAGGCCTTATAAGATAAGATGATCTTCTAACTCCCCAATGAGCAGAAGACTTTTTCAGTCATTCCCTATCCGCAGATATAGACCACTTTGCACAGGGTATAGTCCAAATTGCTCTCAATCCTTTTGTTGTATTCCTGAAATACGAAACTAAGAGAGAGGTTCCATTTCCTTTGCTTAGCAGTACTCAGAAAGGAGCTCTTTCTAGGAAAGAAAGGCTTTAACTGAAAAGGTCCATTGTTCCTTCATCCTAATTTTCTATTTTGTCTCTCAGTCACTGGGTCTGGAAAGTGTGAAAATAACCTTGGTACTGTAAAATTTAAAAAAAAAAAAAAAAAAAAAAAAAAAAGAAAAATGCATATCCATCTTTTAAAACCACTATTCTTTTATAGAGAGACTCTGAGGACATGCTTGGGCACCTGGCCTGTTGGTAAAGCTGCCCCTTTACTATATCCCATTACTCCACTACTGTACCTGTGGAGTCTCAGGATCAGAGATGGATAGGAGTTACAGTTTTGAATTTTTACATCAGGGCAGCATAGGGAGAAGCACAAGTGAACAATGACATAATATAGGAAAGCAGGAAATAAAGGAGTCTTTGTAGCAGATTTTCCTCTTTCCCTCTGTCTTTTAGGCATCTGTTGCTTTAAGAACACAGTGGTTTTGAGCTTGCAGACAAGTCAAGAGCAGGAGGGGCACCTCTGCTTAGGGACATCCCATACCTGAGTTGTCCCTTTTGAGCTGCTCCATCTATCTTCTTCAACAACATGTGCTGTGCTTGTGCTAGCAGCTTGGTTTGGAGCAGTGTGAAGATGTGAAGCAAATCCTTGGTTTTCATTCATCCTGTGTGTTTTGGTTCTCAGAGCAGTTTTGGTGTATGTGATCTGGATTATTTTTGGAAACTCAACCCGACAGCGCTCCACAAAGCTTTTCACCGGAGCACTGCTCCAGCTCCCACTCTGCCTGCCTTTGCCCCCCCTCCCCAGCACCTGCCATCCCTCCTTGGAAAAGCTACACGGGCATCTCCTGCTGATGAATTCCTTCATGATGTGAGAAGGGCGTATTCAATAGGAAATGGCAAACACTGACTTTGTAGAGGGGACACTCCTCTGCCTGTTACACTGTGTAGGAGAGTGAGAGTAATTTCTGTTACTGAAGGTGTATCTCGTGGAGAGATCACAGGTTATAGCATGCTGGTGGTCTGTCATGAGACTGAAAGAGGACAGAATTTATTTCTAGTGTTTCAGCATAGATAATTTCTTCCAAAGGGTTAAAAAACGTGTGAAGCAAAAGGGACTTGTAGGAAGGCACAAAGTAAGCCCATTGCTCATGAGACTCATTCCTTTCTTTCAAAGCCTGAGCAACTTTGCACCACCCTCTATTTTAATATTCCTTGCAAGATTTCCAATTGTCAGCTCTTTCTCTCAGCACGTCTGTGCAGCCCAGGAAGCAAATGCACTTCTGCATCCCACACATGGGCTTACCCAAGCAGCCCCTGGCAATTGCATTCCCCTAAATGATCCATTTTACTGAAGTCTGGGAAGGGCAGCAGAGGACAGATCATGAAGATTCAGGCTTGCAAATGGAAGGAGTAGGTAATGTGGGCTTACTGAGGTGGCTCCTTTAAAACAGATGAGAAATAATTCAGCCCTTTCATATCTTTATGTGAGAAAGCCTGGGGATGAACATTCAAAGGTTCCAAAGACATGCCTTCGAGTTCAAGTGAAAATGTGAAGCGTGAAGATAGGTGGAGAAAATTCTGCAAATGTGACAAGGAAAAAGCCACTGCCTCAGGAAAAATAGCCACAGGGTGGATAAGATTATGTCAGGTTCTGTCATTTTCCTTAGGAAGACTCTTACTCTGTGAAAGATGTGAGGGTTAGAGGAAAATCCAGTTGGAAATGTAAATTCAAGATCGTGAAAAGATGTCTTCTTCAATGAAGCAGCAAAAAACTAATTTCTTTGGTTGTGAGGAGAATAAAACCAGGAGGACCCAGGGATTCCTTGCATTGGAGAATAATAAGAGAACAAAAAGAGGTCTGCAGAAAAATATTTGGCAGTCTTCTGTCAGTTTTGTTAATATTACAGACTATATAAATAATTTATTATGTAAATAGCTATTTAAACTCAATGACAAATCATTGTAATTTATTATGAACACTGTATGTGTAACCATAGATGCACTGCCAGTTTGACTCTGATAGAATAATCAAGGCCTGAATTAATAAACAATGGTGAGAGATACTGTTGACTGACATGTCTTCAATTTTGGAGGTTGACGTTAGCCAATTTGGCCTTAAATGAAAGAGAAATAACTTTCAATCTACATATCCATCCTGTTTTATTAGCAGATTGTCTACTTTTGTTTGCAGATCAGCATGAGTTCCTGATGACAGCTGACTCACACATATTGTAAACCAAGAAATATCAAGTAAAGTGATGTTTGACAGCAAAGTAACTAAAATATATAACCATTTAAATGTTGACACTTGACTTTTGTCATATGAGCAGCAGCATATTTCTTATAGGTCTTTTTCTTTTAA
The DNA here is from genome assembly GCA_024611175.1 of Megaceryle torquata. NCBI lineage: Eukaryota > Metazoa > Chordata > Aves > Coraciiformes > Cerylidae > Megaceryle > Megaceryle torquata. Next base: position 39,936 of record JANIJG010021019.1, read on the forward strand.
TGAGGAATCTAGAATGATTAAAATCTTGTCAATGTACAGTATTTTGTCTACTGTGGAGATGTCTTCAACACTCTAGATGTCAAAAGTGGGACAGAATTAATACAGACATTTTTTGCCAAAGTTGTTAAAAGTGAAGTAGAACCAAGGAGTTCCCTGATGTGTACACAAAAGCGATAGTGTTGGGTTTCTGCATGCTGTGGGCTTCTGCTATGGACAGATGCAGGTGCACAATGTGGGGCGCTGTGACATTTGCTGAAGGCTGAAGAGAGCTGGAGGTGTCCCTGCAGTGGGGAATTTTGACATCAGCAAAGGAGATGACAGCTTATTATGTAGAGAACTGTGTTATCCAGAAGTACAGCAACAGTGCCCAGTCCAGGTTTTCCAAAGTTCGGTCATGCTACGGGTAAAGCAGCATCCAAGTTAGAGGGAATTGAGAGCAGCCTGCAGGTTCCTAGACTGGCCACGAAAATGGTGGAGTTCTCTAAGAGATGATCCAGTATCACTTCAGAAATAGAAAAGATATGCAGAAAAAATAAAGTCTGAGAAATTAGTACTTCCTAGTTCAACAGAACCGGCTATTTAGGTGCAGTTAATACATATAAGGGCATGTTTCCAAAACACTGAGAAGAATAATGATGAGACCAACCAGTTTTCTCATCTATGTAAGGAAGGGAAGAGACATTATGCCTTATAAGTCTTTTTTTTTTTTTTAAGGAAAAATGTTCTTAAATGCCTGTTAATAGCATTATGTGTTTACAAAGTGTATTTATTCTATGATAACATTGTTTTGTTGTTAAACTGTCTTATTAAAGACAGTTTTATAGAGAAGTAGAAGTTTCATACCTCGATGAACACAAAGGTTTTCTGAACTCCATTTTTGGTTCTTGAACATGGGAAGTGGACATGCAGATTTGAACCAAGAAGCCAAGCCTCTTAATATGCCTAAGAAATTATTTCTTACTCAGAGCTGTTATAGGAAAACTATTTTAACTAAACTGTTATTTTTATGAGAGTTGAATTCAGTAACATGGAAAATTAGTTAAATTATTTTAGTTTTACCAGATTATTCATTTTGGTATTACCATATTTTCTTCTGAAATTTCAAGGAAATGGAAGTTTCTTTCAATTTTAATGTAAAGACTTTTAGTAAAACTAGTGTCCAAACACAAAATAATATTTTCAGTTTCTCAGAAAGTTGATTTTTCCTTGGTTTTGAATTGAAATTTTGCCAGCTAATCAACCAAACCACCAACTAAAGAAACCAAATAGTTTCATGTGCTTAACTTGGAAGAGTAGTAGGAAAACCATGTATTGTATGTAGCTCAGTGGTATAATAACTAAATAAATAAATAATGCTAAGGAATGTAGTGAAGTTTCGTCTCTTCTTACATACTTCACACATACTTCTTGTCTTTTTTTTTTTCTACTACACAACTGACATATCTCTCCATTACAGAAACTTTACTGTATTGTACATGATTAAAATTTTACATCAGTTGGGCATCCCAGGAATCCTCTTCTAAATGTACTTCTTTTTTTCCTGTAAAATATCACTGTGTAGGTGTGACCATGTAGCCACAATCACCAAAATTATGTCAGATTATGTTAATCTCGAGTCTAAATCTTTCAGTACTGTATTAGGATAATTGTTTCAAAACATAAAGGATTTGGAGACCTACTAAGCTAAAGATATGTTACTGCTCTAGGCAAGGACTACTGTTCTTTCATTTCTTAATAGGGCTCAGTAGCAACTCTTTTAGTTAGGTGAATCTTAATAGCTAGAATTATATTGACAAAAACTCAAATGTCTTTACTGGAAGTGGAAATCAACCTATGATGAAACTGATGAAACCAGTGAAAATAACCAAAAAACCCCTGTATTCAACTATTACTAACTACTGTAGATTCTACACTACTGTATCTTTAAGTTAAAAAATATTTTCAAGTACTTTATTGACTTTCAAAACACTAAAAAAGTGTGCTTTGTATACTCTGATCACTTTTGTTGTCTGTGCAAGGGGTTTATGCGGAAGGACTTTAAGTTTAAAAATCTCAGGCAATTCTAAAATCTCTGGTAGGGGTATCAAGATTTTCTGGCTGTCATTAATGCTGACCCTCATAGATTTTAATTTGGGCTGTACTGTGCTTCTGGCCTCCTATGAGAAGCAGAGTAGAAGTAAACATCCTTGAGGAAGAGCACTGGCATATCTCAAAGAGGCACTATTTTCCATCTTACTCCTTGTTTATGCTTAGGGATACAAAACTGTAGGGTTCCTTTGCAAGGCAGCACTGTTCTGGCAAACTGAGCAAGCCAGCTATTTGCTGCTCTGCAGTGACAAAGCTGCCACAATTGCACAGCCACTTCAGTCCCTGTTGCCCTTTGGTATCATATAGCCTGGGCACACCAGGAACAGAAACAGAAGCAAGAATAGATTATAATTCATAATTCCTAATACAAGGTCAAGTTTGCCAGAATTAGGCTCTTCTGTAAATGCCATTTTTTTCTGATAATGCATTTATAGTGTATATAGTGTATAGTTAAATGATAGACAAGGTTTTAATTGTTGTTTCTTCTATTATTGCTTCTTGCCCAGGTGCAAAAGAAACTAAACTTTGTTGCAACTGCTTTTTGTTTACATGAAAACTATAGCACATTCATCTTCACATCATTTAGGAGATATGATAAGAGATGCATATAAAAACATTGTTTTATCTTTCTCTTGCTTCTAATGTCAATATGCTGTTTGAGGGAGGAAGCTGGGAGGAAATTGAAGTTTTCCTCTGAAAGATCATAAATCTAGATAGATCTGTTACTCATTAATGAATTCCATATAGCTCTTAATTGCCAGAAAAAGAGTATGCTGGAGGGTCAGGGAGGCATGCAGGTAGCAGGAGATCACAGGGGTGACCAGTACACTCTCTCCTTTAGCTTTTTGGAGTGCCTATTAGCCATACTGAAAAAGTAGAAAAATTTTCACAGAATCACAAAATGTTTGGGGTTGAAGGGACCTTAAAAGGTCATCTAGCCTACCGCCCCCCCACCTTGCCAGAGCAGGATCACCTAAATTAGGTCACACAGGAATATGTCTAAATGTCTGGGTGGGTTTTGAATGTCTCTGGAGAAAGAGACTCCACAACCTCTCTGGGCAGCCTGTTTCAGTGTTCTGTCACCCTCACCTCATCATTTTGATGGAACAAAGTTTACTTGGTCTGTATTCATCATCAAATCGGTAGCAAAACCAGAAGTATTTGCCACTTAGGACATTTCCTCAGAAGATAAAAACCGTCTGCCTGTTTGGATTGGTTTGGTGATGAGGCTTGCCCACCTAACTGCTGTATCAGATGATGGATTTGTGAAAGCTGGCACTTAGCCCAGGGGTCCTCTTTGTGGAAGCAGCTGAAAGAAATCATCATAACAACAAAGCAGTTTTGTACAGACTCACACATCTCATCCAAAAAATAGAGTTTCGGGCCATAAGTATCTATTTAAATAAGCTGTATAATATCTACAATTGTAAAACCCCAGTATGTCCTATCTCTAGGATTACAGCCTTGGTGCCTGTGACAAATGTGTTTGGAATAGCTAAAACGTAATAGGATGATCTTACCATGGAGAAACTACATTTTTTGCATTTTGAAAAGAGATTCTGAAATAACTTAAACAGAAACAAACAAACAGGAGGGGATGAACTGCAAAATGATAGTGTAACATAGGGTTTTTTTTCTTTTAAGTTGGAATCTAACAGAGCTGTTATTGGCAAGACAATGCAAAAACAGATTTACTAAATATCTTACCTCATCCAACAGGTACAGGCTGGACCAACAAAAATTTCTAACCCAGACAAACATGGTCTATTCTTGAAGACAGACCAGTTAATTAGTTTTCACATCAGTACTTTTCAGCAATGACGGTGAGAACTCTGCTGTTTCGTACTTGGTTTTATGCCTGACAGAGGGAGAAGCAGAGTTATGGGAAAACCCTGTATCTTGTGTGTCTGATGATACCCAAATTGCTGCTAGGCGCTGGATGATGAAAATTATCAGAGGGATGGAACACCTCTGCTATGAGGACAGGCTGAGAGAGTTGGGCTTGTTCAGCCTGGAGAAGGGAAGGGTCCAGGAAGACCTTACAGTGGCCTTCCAGTAGCTGAAGGGTGCGTACAAGAAAGCTGGAGAGGGACTGCTTACAAGGGCATGTAGTGATAGGACAAGGAGCAATGGTTTTAAGGTATAGAAGGGTAGATTTAGATTGGATATTAGGAAGAAGTTCTTTACTATAAGGGTAGTGGAACAGTGGAAAAGGTTTCCCAGGGAGGTGGTGGAGGCTCCATCCATGGAGACTTTCAAGGTCAGGCTTGATGAGGCTCTGGGCAACCTGCTCTAGTTGAAGATGTCCCTGCTTAATTCAGCAGGTTTGGACTAGATGACTTTTAGAGGTCCCTTGCAACCCAAGGCATTCTATAATACTATGATTCTATTCTACAGGGGAAGCATATATGAAACAGCACTCTACAACAGGTATGCTCCCTGCCTTAAATCAGTTGCTGCTGCCCAATCTTCAGTGTGCAACAGCCACGGAGAACGTAGAAAGATGCAAGCACAATGCACTTAACGCCTCACCTGGAAAATAACAAACTGTTTTGTTTTAATTAAAGGCTTAATGAGAAGTTATAAAATGACTATTTGAGTGCCTAAAGCACACATTGTTTTGATGAAGAGAGACATACAGAAAAGGTGGAACAGTCAAATACTGTGAAGGTTCTTGCAGCCCAGATATATGGGGGCTCCTGTCTCTCTCCTGCTGTGCAGGGATGGCCTTGGGAGTTCTGCAGTTACCAAATGTGCAGGCTGCCTTGAAATGTCATCATTTTGTTATTTCCCTTTCTTTTGTCCATATTTAAACCACATCATATTCACATAATTGAAAAATTAACTTAAGAATTTGGAGCTATAGCAACAATCAATATGACCACATCTTCAGGACATAAAAAACGTGTCTGATTTATCTGAATGAGATTACTTTAATTGCATAATAGCAGGACAGGACATACCAGTGTTACAAAGAAACTGGACATCTTGAAGGTATGGTATGTCTCATGTTTTCTTTTCCTCTACAGTGCAGACAAAGACTTGATTTCTGCTTATAGCTCAGCTGTGATTATATTGGTTTCATCTTCATAATCCCATTCACCATCCTGCTTTCCCTTTGTTTCCACTATCAGTCTGGAGACAGAAAACTGAGCTCATGTATTGTTTCAGTGTTGATTTACAGTTTTAGTCTTTTCTTCTGCTTCTTCATTCCTTGACTTCCAAAACTTCATACTCCCTTTTGTAATTTCTAATTAATCTTTAATTTTGTGTAGCTTCTATACATTGACTAGTCTTTCATGCAAACTCCTGTTCTGAATCCCAGTCAGCAAAGCATCAGACTTATTTTTCCATAGATGAGAACCAGGTAATGTCTGATGAAATTCATAATTAGCTTGGAAGTATCTCATCCATGCTGAATAATCAAAGGCATAATATCTTAAACTGTGCATCTATGAGTGTGAACAATACCTTAATGCTCAGTCCCATTAGTTTCTCATAAGATCATTTGCTCCACTCAGTTGTGCACAAGTTTCTAATCTATTTTCTAGGACACCATACTACTTTCTCTTTTCTTTGGGTAGAATTAATTCTAGTTAATTTGATTAACAGACCTCATCTTACCTTTATTTTCAAGACCTTTTACTGTGCCATCTGAATATCAACTTTTGCTCCAGCAGCAGGTAATGAACTGGAAATATTTTGAGCATCTCAGAAAAAAACCCTGTGACTCCAATCAATTTTATGAAGAGAAAACCACAGAAGGAACCCTGGCAAAGATCACTGTAGAAAGTGTGTAAGTTTTTCAGCTACGGAAACTATAACATATAAAAGCTTAAGTGACTGAATAGCAAAGATGTGGTAAGTGTAGAACAAAATAGAAATTCTTCTCTTGTTAATCTAAGTCTAATCTGTTAGTGATTCCACTTCTCCCTGTATTTCCTTCTCTCTTGAAACCAACAAAATTGGGGTTAAAAGCTAATTTTCCATCAAGATGAATATGAAAGAGTCATTTACCATCTCATACTTCATTTGTTCTCTTCAGGGATTTAGTAAGACAACACAAGAAAATTCCTTTTCCCTTGCTGTCATATTCTATTGTGCAAAATAGAGCTGACTACAGAGCAACATCTCATCCAACCCAGAACATAAATGCTAAAAATATTTTTTTGTTTACAGGTTCTTAACACTGTTTTATAATTCAGTGTTCTTCCTTAAGCTTCTTTATACTATTTCATCCTCAGCTGCTCCTTTTGACAATACCACTGATAAACTTGGAGATTTGATTTTTTTTTTCACAGCTCTTTATCAAGCTATGTGGAAGAATTGAAAAATTTGGATAGAAATCTCAGCCATATTAGCTTGTTGAACAGTAGGTTTTATATTAAGGTGGTGTCCTGGTTTGAGTGAGAAAAGAACTAATTCTGTTCAGTGATTTTACTTTTCAGTTCAGTTCTTCTAACTGCACTGGCTGAATTCAGCATCCTGTTTTCACAGGCAGTGTCTGCTGCTGGCAGTGATAACACCCCATGGTTAGAGTTACTACCAAGGATTGGTGTGCAGACCAAGGCCACTGATGGATCTGTGTACCACATTGCAGGGTGCAGGAAAGTGAAAGGCTGCACCTGCAGGGAGGAGTGGACAGGGCCAGTGACCCCAAACTGACCAACGACGTACTCCATCACATATACCTCATATTCAGTATAAAGCAGAGGGATCTGGAGGGTCTATGGTTTTGTTAGCTTGCTTGCTGGCTTGCCTCTCTCTAGGGGCTCCCAGGCTCTTCTCCCCTCTCCTGGACCTCTTTGCCAGCTTTGCTTGGCTTGGCTCAGGTCCTGTTCTGGTTCTTTCTTTGGAGCATCCAAGCAGGACTCTGTCCATTCTGCCCTCAATCCCAGTCGGTGTGTTCCTGAATCCGGTACCAGAATCCAGCTCCTGAACACAGCTCCTCTCTGCTGCAGGGCCCAGCCTGGGAATCCCCCAGTGCCTGCTACACAGCATCAATGGTGCCAGTGATGTAATTACCATCAGGGGGGTTGGGTTAAATACTGATTTTGTATATACTTATACATATTCTATTTTTATTATAATTATTATTATTCTCATTAAAGCTGTTCCAGTTTCCTTTTCTAATTGCTAATTCTCTCTCCCTTATTCCTTTTCTCTTCCCCTTTGGGGAGGGAGGGGGGTTAACAGAGAGTGTCTGTTATTGGTCTAAGGGTCCGCCCTGACCCTAAACCGTGACAGATGGATTTTCAGTTATAATGGATCTACACAACAATAATGAGGCTGATAAAGTATGGTTTCAGAACAGCAGGATATTAGAAGTCTGTGTTAGACAAAGAACAATTTGGATCCAAGCATGAGACTGTTCTTTTGAAAAGAGAAGAGAGATTCAATACAATCAAATGAATTAAAACTTTCACGACTGTTACTCTTTTAATTAGCAATGGCTAACTTGTTTATTAGTTTGTTTTTCTCATTGGGAAATGAGAAATTTGGAAATCTCAAACACATGAACTCCGTTGCAGGTTGTGAAATTATTTTTGTGCTGATTTATGAAATAATTTTTAACTTGGTCTTTGCAAAGTGTATAGTCTTTTATGAAAAGTCTTCTAAGGTTTGTAAGCAAAATTCCTGCAAAATTAAACTCCAGCAAAATGAAACACATGATAAATCTATGAGTTACATCTGATTAAATTATCAAATTGACACTGGGTTCTGAACACACTTCTGGACCAGGCAGAAATAACCATGGTGATTGCTTGCCACACAGTTACGCATTTCAGAACCATCTGGCACAAGTGAAGCCCTTGAACTCAGGCTCTTGTAAGCAGTACCTATTTCTCTCTGTAGGCCAGTCTGGCAGGCAAATCGTCCTTCCCATCCCCCTTCCATTTCTTAAGCAGATGTCAGTGATCCTCACAGACAATAATCATGATATCTGAAATTAGATAAAGATCTTTCCTGCTTGATTTGATGTAATGAGTCTGACAGAGATGGAGTTAATTTTCCCCATAGCAGCCCTCTCAGTGCTGTGCTTTGCATTGAGATCTGGAAAGGTCATGATAACACACCGGTGTTGTGAGCAAGGCTTGCACAACAGCAAGGCTGTAAGGCTGTTTTTCCAACATTCCCCACAGTGGGATGGGGTGGACAAGATCTTGGGAGGGGACACAACTGGGACAGCTGACCCAAACTG